>JAQJVL010003255.1:0-65373 GCA_035578905.1 Stictocephala bisonia | reverse complement strand
TGAGAATTAAAAAAATAGTAGTAGGGATGTGGCGACTTTACAACATCCCATGAAGAGTTTTCGTCAAATGATGATTCGGTGGTGGGGGAAGGTCACGTGACCGGATCCAAGATGGCGGCCCCGGATCCAAGATGGCTGCCCCCATTCCTGCCAACCTGTTGGGAATTTTCCCTCCCTCAAATTCCCAAATTTCCCTCAAATTCCCTTTTTGTACTATAAAATACACTATTAGCCTTGTTATACTATATAAAAATGCATTATTTTCTCTTATACTCTATAGTAAATCTATACTCTATGGGACCTTGACCCAAGTTTCCACACCACCCAAGAGGTATAGGGTCATTGCACTCTGTGCAAAGGCGCGTTTTTTATTATAGTGGGTGTCCCCAGTAGGCATAATCCCACTTCCTTTAATGTAACTTACTCCATTCCTGCCAACCTGTTGGGAATTTTTCCTCCCAAAATTTCCCTCAAATTCCCTTTTTGTACTATATAAAATACACTATTAGCCTTGTTATACTATATAAAATGCATTATTTTTCTCTTATACTCTATAGTAAATCTATACTCTATGGAAACTTGACCTTGACGACATGCACAAAACATATTACGTAAAGCATGTAAAGATACTCGCCCTTTATGGTCGGTAGAATGTTAGTACAAAGCCTCTGAAGGAACGTCAACCTCCTCTACCAGCTCAGAGGTCACTCTTTTGATTTTTAAGGGTAAACAAAGAGGCTCCCACAGGTCTAGACCATATACCCCTGTGGTACGGAGAAACAAACCCTTGTAATAAGCCCCAACCATCGCTCATTACGTTGGTAGCCATCCTGCCACCTTTCCATAGAGATTTACTCTAGGTGTTTATAGTAAATCTCGTAGACCATGTAACTTGCGAACAAAATACACGGTATGAAGATCAATGGGGTGCAGCGTCTTTTCCTTTTTTCTTCTTGCATTAAAAATGCTTTGCAGTATCTGCAGTCGTGTACTCGATCTTCTGGTGTTTTGAAACACTTAAACATCTTTCCGAAACAATAACACAGCAGACGTAGATCCAACTTCTTTGATCAGTACCAAGTTGTCCGGTATTGATTCCCCCTCATGCAAAGTGTCGACGTATCTTCTAGGTAGAAACACCTTGATGTCCTCCTCCAAATGCGGATCAAACAGTATCGCAACGAGAGTCTCACCGTATTTCGTATTTATTCGTGTAATACTTTTGACTGGATACTGGATGTTGGATGACAAATCTCCAACCTTGACAGTAATATAATTCATCGGAGTAGCAGCGTTGAAACGTTCCACAAAAGATGCCATGATAGACTGATAAGAAAAGTGGAAATACGAGTCCTTTTATACTCTCAGTTGACCTTGAGAGTCACGGCTTGTTAGGAGTATTGTGCCTCCTTCCCCGAAGGCCTATGCACTTGTCCTTGCATTCCTATGCACAGAGTGCAATGACAAGACCATGACTATCAAGTCAATGTCTGTCATTGCACTCTGTGCATTGACAAGTCTTGACCCAAGTTTCCACACCACCCAAGAGGTATAGGGTCATTGCACTCTGTGCAAAGGCGCGTTTTTTATTATAGTGGGTGTCCCCAGTAGGCATAATCCCACTTACTTTAATGTAACTTGCTCCAACCATCGCAAGCTACGGTGATAGCCACTCCATAACAAAATTGCTACCTCCCAGTATTATTTTTGTGTTTTTTTATTTTTTTATTTTTTTTATTTTTTTGGATCCCCTATAAGTCTAGCCGCCACTTTACTTGGAGAAGCCTTTCAATGTGACGCACAAACTTACAAAGGGCTTTTATTTTTTATTTTTTTTATTTTTATTTTTCTTGTTACTAAAAAATATCCCTTACTCACACCCTGGACTTACAGAGTTTAAGCCAGCCATAGAGTGTTACACACATCCAAACTGTACGAGGGCCCATTGCATACTAGATGCATCTGCGACTCAAGGTCTTACGGGGATTAGCCCAGCCCCAAGCTGCAGGACTGCCTCAGGTCTTATGCGTTTTACGGCTGCCTTAGAGAACAGTCGGGCTTTTTTATTGAATTTGGGCCGCCCTCACCTCGACAGTTCATGTCCTGGACTTATGGAGTTTAGGCCAGCCATAGAACACACATTCACACAGAGCTAGGGATACGATAGTAACAATTTTTATCCAACTTTTTGTAGTAAAACTGAGCACTTACTAAGGCGCACTTGCCATCACTAGCATGTTGCGGTAAACAACAAGGTAAAAACGTATACATGTCGGGAACTGTCCAAGACTCGTCGAGTTCCTGAACATTTCCGTGAAATTTGGAAAGAAATAACTTTTTCTCCAACCCTTTGGTATAGACTATATCAAAAGGTTTTAGTAAGCTACGAACTAGTTTGAAGTTAAAAGGTACACATCCCTCCTCCCAAAGTATTTTGTGAAACTTACGCTCACACCAATTGTTAGCTTTCCGAGCAGCACTATTCAACTTACTTTCAGGATAAGGAGACTTGAAAACTATATTTACATTTACAAAAGGACCCACAACGACAAATTCTTTAACGATAAATCTATTGCGATTATCTTTGAACCCATGAAACTCCACCACAGCCGGTGTTGACATATTTATGATCAACCTACTGTGGGCTTTGTCTTCTTATACCAAACAATTTCGTCATGCAAACGGTCAGCATCCCAACCGTTTACTTGCTGTGGTGGGGGAACATAGACCGAATCACTACGCATAACCCGATCAATGTGTTCAATCAGGTAAGGCTCGACACAGGTCAACTGTTCAATGTACCGTGAAATGCAAGGCAATAAGCTAACAAAATTCAACCATTCCTCTTTAGTGAAAAGTATAGCGGTTTCATTATCTCTGTCGAAAAGCTCTACATAAGGTTTGTTGAAAATGTTACGGATAGTGTATTTAATGTCCACTTCAGTGAATCTCTTTTGTTGATCCTTATTACACAAAGCATAGGTAATTGAAGGTTCCATTTCTTTCAACTTTGAGAACTGTGCGTTGTTTAGTAAAACGTATTTACGCATGCCTTGCTTGTGTAACAAAATGCCCACTTGAAAGAGAAATTCATTAAAAAGACCGACAGTGACAAATTTAGTAAAATCCGAGTTGAGATTGAACATTACCTTGAGAAAAGCTGTCAGATCCTGTTTGTCCGGTACCTTTACCAGAGTAGGTACACCTTTCTTGTCAACCAGTGGAAACTCTACTATAGAGACATCAGTGTCTGGAACAGCAGATGATGATGATGCCATGGTGGTGGTGGAGCAGCGACTGAGACCGAGTGGGTGCTGAGCTTCCTTTTTTATAAGGCGTACGACACTAGAGAACTCTGTTGACAGTTCCAGTAAGTGGACTGTACTCGACTAGGGCGTCGTGAATAATTAGACAGTAGGCTGTTGTACCTTTTGGAAAAGCGGTGGAAGATTCAAATTCAAGGCGGACGTCTACAGGTCCTGATTTAAGGTTCTCAGACTGTTTGGAACAGTCGATTACAAAAACGGGACAAGAATCAAAAGCTGTACGATTCATAATGGGACTGGGTGAACTCGACCCGTAGTAAGAAGATTGAAACCTTGCGTACATTTCATACAACAGAGCGTCATCACCACGTATGTTATCATACGGGTAGTACTGAGAGTTTAGAAAGAGCTTTACATCCGACAGTGAGCACTTGTCAAAGATACTAGCGTCCTTGGTTAAATCATTTTTCCTACTAGTTTGAAAGGCTAATATTACGTAACGTGGCTTTTCCAGTTGTGAAGAAGTCTTGATGGTCCAAGATTGTCTCGTACTTGTGGGAAGTTCAGGAAACTCGTGCAGCTCCCAAGACCTGAAAGGCATTTCCAATACACGATCCTGTTCCAGCACCCGTAGTAATGACAACTTCATATCATCAGACACTTTTACGTAGGGAACCCGCCAGTAAATCTTATCAATCGTCAACTTAAAATCAGTGGCCGCAACCTCCTTGTACAAGGCGTTCTTAACATTCGAAGACAAGAGCAAAATCAATTCCTGTCTTTGGTTGACAATGATTTTTTTGTAGTCCTCAAAGAACCCCATTAACAATTTCAAAGGAATACAAAAAGAAAACTCCTTTACCGTATTTAATGATCCTTTTCCAACCCAACTAGCGTTCATCAATCGCTTCTCATCGTCTGGAGTTAGGGTTACTAAATTCTTAATTGTGGATGTTATACCAACATTTTTAGATCGATCGACAATTACACCACCAATTTCGTATCTAATCTCGTTTATCAGAAACGCCATGGCATTGTTGACTAGATGTAACATATCATACTGTGTCTGACCATCAGATTTTGTCACTTTACCAGTCACGTGTAAGTAACTCTCACAAGGGTATGTAAACCCATCCTGCTGTTGAATAGAAATACGCACCTCATCGTCCGGATTAAAAGTTGTCGATGTAAAAGGTGCATGAGTACGGTACTCGTACTCTGTCACACTTTCATCAAATTGCGCTTTACTACTTACGGACAACATATTGAAGTCTAAGAGACTGTAAAAACTCCTTGTTCTTTGATGTTAACCGTTTCAAACGTAACAGGCGACTGATTGATTTCGTCCTGTGTCCATCTAATTTATTGAAAATCAGACCCATCTTTACGTTTCAAGTGAAGTCTAATGTTGACCACTTCGTCTCTCAGATTTATCAAACGATTGTCTTGATCGGAGAGTCTAACTGTTATGTTTTCCAACCTCTTGACGCTTACTGGCAAGTAAATGACGTTACGGGGCGTTTCAACAATTTTAAACCCAGGAGGTACGGCAGGGTAAAACTCGTGAATAACGTGTCCTTCTGTACCGTTTTGATAAGAACCTCTAACCACGTTACATTCGACTCGTATGACATTCACTTTAATAATGGCAACTGGTGTGTCCGACACGTGCCATTTATATGGTTCAAGAATCGATTTGGAATAGCCCAACAGTGAACCTATGCTGTCTTCCTGAGAGAAATCAATCACCTTTTCACCGTAAATTTCCACTTTAAACGTATTGTTGTTGCCTCTAATCTTTAAATTCGGATCGTTGATTTTGTGTTCGATAAATTGTGTAATGTCGTCAATTTCATAAGAACCAGTCGGTATGTCGATAATTGTATCACCGTAATGGAACAAATTATTGACTCCCTTCTCAACGTTTGGTATAGAGTTGTATGTTGTAAAGTCTACCAATCCAATTTCCCAATCACCCTCAGAGAGGTCTATTGCAGGAAAAATATTACAGCCAAACACTGAACTATTCCCACTCACACAAAACATAATGCTGCTCACTCTCTAAAAGTCAGACGCATACTAAAGTCGATTCATCAAAAACTCTAAACATAAATGACCGCAGATGTTGGAGCCGAAAGTCTGATGCGAAGTGTAGTTGTACAAAACTTTACATCCCTGAAAATACTCTAAAAGGTCTGGTGGTGGTTGTAGGTTTCCAAAACTATCAAAGTATTTCACCACGTTATCAACTTTTTTATAACACACCCAGTGAGTACCCCTCCCACTGTTTGAATCTAAATTAACAATGGCATTTTCCTTCTTCCAAATATTCTGTGGTAAGGCGTCCCTCATAAAAACACCTCGAAAATGTGGTATTCTAAATTTACGTGCATATCTGTCCAGGTCAAAGTTTGTAAGAGCCCGATCCGGTAAGTGTTTTAACGCAAACTTTTTTTTTTTTTCTTATGTACGACTTTAGGTGATCCATTTCCCTGCTTGTACGGCTTTAAGTAGTATCCCTCTCCCTTTTTGTAAGGTCTTAAATAGTAACCTTTACCTCGCCGCTTTGCGATCTTTTTCTTTTTGCATACGCGTCGTCTCTTCATCGTACCTCCCAGCTTTTTCTTTGCATTCATAGCTGTTGTCACGGACCAAGCTGCAGCTCGTTCTGCTAAAGAAGCGTCTGATGATTTAACCCTATTCCAAGCCTTATCGGCCAGCTGTTGATCCGCCTGTTTACGGTGTTGATTGTCACTATATTTGGAATATGCAATGTCGTGTTCCTTACAGGCTTCGTCCAACTTGTTAATTCCCTGATCACCACGAGCTAACCTCTCCTTTAATTTGGTACCTGGACCACAGTACCTGTAACCCCCTGGTAGATGAAGTTCCACTGGTAGTAGATCGATTCCTTTGTTAAGAGCTGTACTGGCAAAACTACCGACTGTCTCTAGTAGTCCACACCCTTTGACTGTTGAATGACGACTGACGTTTTTCTTGTTGACTCTTGGCATTATAATACTCAAATGACGGTGTCTATTCAAATTCAAGGGTTTTTATTCGTGTGATCTAACTCTAGTAGCTTCGTTTAAGAAATACGGTCGTACAATATGTTTGTCGATCCACTCCTCTTTAGACAAACTGTGGATCTGATCTTGAGGTGGCAATATGCGATAGTATAGATCGTAAAGTAATGCACTCATTGCTCGTACAAGGTAATTCATAGTTACAGCGTCTTGCATGGTGACTGGATCACCCACAGACGAAAGCTTTTTATCTCCGAAATCCCACTCATTAGCGGTCTGTTTAGGAATCCACTTATCCCGTACCACGTTAAGAGATCCTGAAAGGTAGTTTTGAGTCACTGCATCTTGAGGTTCAACAGGATCTTTGATTGACGTTAATCGCATATTGTTAAACTTCCACCCGCTTTTACTCTTATTTGGGCTATTTGCCGTCAGGTATTTTTTTGTAACTACGTCTCCATCATTTAATGGGTCGGCCACCTCAACCAACCGTTTATTTCCAAAGTGCCAAAAGGTGCCGTATCTAGGTGGAACAAGAGAGTCTACATACAATTTATTTGCAGCATCTTTTGCTGCAGTAGGATTTTCAACGTTCGCTATATACCTATTTCTAGCATTAATGTATTTCTCCTCGAATAATACACAATGCTCACCTATAATTTTTAGACTGACGGCATCATTTTCATTTATTGCATCGCCTACATTTGCTAAAGCTTTATTTTGCATATCATAGTTTCCTTCAGGAGTCAATTTAAATCCTTCACCTCGTGCTCCTTTGGGCACAGCAGCAGCAGCACCTTTTTGAACTAACTGACGTCCGAACTTGTCGATAGACATTACGATAATGATTACAAAATAAAGTTATCAAAGTCTTTTATAATATCCGCCTCCTTGAGCTCCTCCAGAATGGCGATAATCTCATTATTGTGACCACTGTTACCTGCTTCTTTCGAAGCTAACAACAGACGCAAACGATCAACCAATTCATTAGGGTCATCCCAGTACCGGTAGTCAATTTTGGATTTCTCAACTTCCATTAGCAAACCTTCTCCCAACTTTTTTCTCTTTTCACCAATAAATGGTGATAGTGGTTGACTTGGTCTTTTTCTAGACGCTGGAGAAGCACGTAGTAAGGTTAGTTTCTTTTTATTTTTTGGTGGAAACATATTTGATATAATATTCGTGTACTTGTAGCCTCTGTTGGATTTTATCCCTTTTCCATCTTCACGCTTGTGAACACCAGTTGCCTCTAGCATTTGCTTGTACACTTTTAAATCATTGTCGTTGAACGATCCACTCTGTGGATGTTTCTTGAAAATCAACTCAAACAGTCCAGGTGTTCCCTTGTATTCAACTCCATTTATAATTATATCGTTATCGGAAAAGCTAACCGGATACGATCCCATTTTCCACTCGTTGCCATCATAGTGAATGCCGTACGTGAAATCAGCTTCTTCCCTATCGTCTGTTTGAATAAACTGAAGGTAGGTACCTAACAAGTCTCCAATGTTGTTTGCACGAATAAATGCGTCAAACTCTGACGCTAAAGACGGTCTTCCAAATGACTGCTCAGGCTCAAAAACCTCCTCCTCCTCCTCCTCCACTTCCCCTTCATTCTCCTCTTTTGGCTCTTGCTTGATCTCTTTGGCAGCAACAACCGTCTCCGTCAACTGTTTTAGTGGATCAATCAACGGTTTGTACTGTACTTCTAACGAACGTTGTGTTTGAATTGAACTGCTTTTAATATCACGCAACTTTTGCCTTATACTATCCTGCAGCATCTTTATTTCTCGTATACGATGTGTATCCTTGAACGTCATCTTGTCGAATAACTAATTTTGAACACCACATCCTTATTTATTGAGTTTCCACAGCCCCTCCCCGCTGCGTTAAGTGAATGCGTTTCTGACGCTAAAGCCGACCTTCTTCTATTTGCTACCTCCTGCACGTATGTGCTCCCATCCCTCTTCTTACGGAATCCCTTAGGTTATTTTCTATTTTCATGTTTTCCTTTTTTTATGTTTTTCTGTTTTTCTGTTTTCCTGTTTTTCTGTTTTCCTGTTTTTCTGTTTTCCTGTTTTTCTGTTTTTCTGTTTTTCTGTTTTCCTGTTTTTCTGTTTTCCTGTTTTTCTGTTTTTCTGTTTTCATGTTTTCCTGTTTTCATGTTTTTCTGTTTTCCTGTTTTTCTGTTTTCATGTTTTCCTGTTTTCCTGTTTTTCTGTTTTCCTGTTTTTCTGTTTTCCTGTTTTCCTGTTTTTCTGTTTTTCTGTTTTCATGTTTTCCTGTTTTTTCTGTTTTCCAAGTCTTTCTGCTTCGCAATATGCAGCAAAAGGAGTGGGCCCAAAATAGTTTCTTCCAACATATCTATTCGCCTTTTAAAACGTAGCCTGTCTAACGTCATTGTGTTATGCGCCTCGCGCCATTGCCATAATGATTTGCGATCCTCATTCATCGGTAGATTGTACTCTCTTGTCACAAGAGGTTGGCTAAAACTAACCTTCAGCATGGCGTTGTAAAACTTTGACAAACTCGTCGAGTCCGACGCGGTATCTACCATCGTCAATGTTACGTTCTTTGTCTACTACAACAAATTTGTTCTTACCACTGTTCCATGCGGTGGCACACAACTCTTTGAATCTCCCATAAGACATGTCCGTATTTACATGATCATCGTATATGTGTCTTAAATTTCTGTCATCTTGCTTAAACGCAATAATAAAGTTTGCATTGTCCCTTATCAGCTGTTTGGGTATCCTACTGTATGTTTGACACAGGTAAAAAGTATCAACATTCTGGTGTCGTCCCATTGTAAAGTAGTTTCTGATATTGTCTTGCTTTTCACATGCGACATCATCAAACACCATCACAGAGTGTTCTTTCACCTCGTTTGGATGAATCACCTCACCGTTGTCTGTGAAAGGGAAATATCCAATACCGGGTATAGTCAGTAGTACCTTCTCTAGCAACTTATACTTTGGCTGATGGAGTGATTTTGAAAAAACGTAGACATTTTCAAACTTTAGTCCATTTGGATTAAACAACAAGTTTAACATTACATTAGTCTTGCCGGAATTTGAAGGTCCGCACATGATACATCGAACATGGTTTGGCAGCAGATCACTGTGTTTGCTCCTTTCCTTCATATCTCCTCCACAGTATACGTCAAAGTTTACGATAGACAATTTGGGTGTTTTCATCTTAATGTCTAAGCTCAAACTGAGTAATTCACACAAGTTCATTTTTATTTATCCACGAATTGTGAGTACCATCAAAGCCAAGCCACTTAACCAGCACTTTGTTACCCTTTCTCCTCAACACCTTTTTCTACTAGATAAACGTCACCCGTTTTAGACTGGCTCAACTCCTTGTTCGTAAAAACCCGCCCTTTTAAGCCTTCCCCGTTAACATCCTGTAATATATAAGTTATTGGATTGGTCGGTTTTACAGCGTACCACTTGAAATACTTCGTTAGTCCAATTTGGTAAATACCCCTTTTTGAATACCTGTTTGTATTTACCTGATTCTCACTTGATCGCGCCACGTTGAACTTTGGTTTTTAGGGGTTTTGAATTTACCTCCATACGTGTCAGTATGGATTTTACGTGTTTTTGCTTGACATCTTTTGGTTTCATACCGATTGTTCTGTGTATGGAATTATTATATTCCTGTACAATTTTCGGGTAAAAGTTTTAGCCACTCGTAGGTACCCTATTGCCGTGAATTTACGCCACATACGTTCTTTCAGAGTCCTGTTTAACCTTTCGACAATACTAGCTTTTAAATCAGAGAATGTCGTGTAGTGATTGATTTTGTATTTTTCCATAAGTTTTCCAACATTGGGAATTGAACCATTCCTTACCTTGTCGGTCTGAAAGTTTTTCATTTATTTGTTTTTTCAAGATCGGTTCTAAAGCCTCTTGCCACTTTACACCGCCCCCTTTTATTTTTTATCGGGATTGCAATGCTAATTTACCTGAAACAGTTTATCATTGTAAGAATGTATTTATACCCTTTGTTAGATTAGCGTAAGGGAATCATTCTACCAGATCCGCTTGATACAGATCGTAAAGACCTTTAGTGTTACTTTACCGTCTTGGGTATTTCGCCTAGCAGGTTTGTGTAGCTACTGCTGCTATAGCTTCTCGTTGGATCTATGATTAAGACTGACAAAAGTTTGTAAAATTCGATCCTTTTATAAGTTGTTTATTATTCTACAGCCCCTCCACCGCTGTAGAAAGTGGTGGTCTTCCGAAAAGTCATGGCTAGCTACCACCTCCTACAAAATTAAAAAAAAGTCTCAAAATAAAAATGAAGTGACAGAGTGTCAAATTAAGAATAAAAAAATATTCAATTTCCAACGCTGCAATAAGGATCCTCCAGGAACTTGTCCCTTTAGATTCCTTAGATTAGCGTAGCAGTACACGTATTTTTGCAGGATAACAACACAGTATAAAAGGTTGGGTGGATATACAGGAGTTGTTCGGCTTTGGGTACATTGGAATTGGGACTGGAGCTTCAACCAATTTGATTTCTGAATGAACGGAAGTTTTGTTTTTAATAACCGACTAAATGTAATTTCCGGGAAAAAGAGCTCGGTAACATTGAAAACAGTACAGTTTTTGTGCGTATATGTGATAACCTAATGTTATCTTACGGCAATTTTCTTTGTGTGCAGACATAATTTCATCAAATAAGAGGCGAGGAAGGGAAGAGAAATGTGATTGTAAGTCTACAATATAATCGTAGTCTTCGCACAATTTTGACGCACTTTGGCGGAGCAGAGAAGGAGGCTGGAACATAGTTAATGGTGAGGTCTGATTCACGGTCATGTCTAGCGGGGTGATCGCGCATGTGCACTCGCATGGACGCCTCCCGAGAGAATGAAATGACAGCTTCGGTACCACATTCGCTTTTGGTTACGGGTTTTTACACCCCAGAGCCCACGCATCAAATGCACGTACTTATCGAGGGCCCGGACTGCGACTCAAGGTCTTACAGGACTTAACCCAGCCCCAAGCTGCAGGACTGTCTCAGGACCTACGCTTATTAGGCTGCCTTGGAGAACAGCCGGGCTTTTTTTATTGAATTTGGGCCGCCCTCACCTCGATAGTACGAACTTACACTCTATATTCTAAGTCACATCTCGAAATGCTGTCGTTCCATCCTCCCGCAAGTGACCAGCAAACATTACCACACAAAAAAACAGATATAGTCTGCGTACACCTAATCCCAGTTATCTCCCTGTATACAATTGATAACAATGTCCACATGCTCCGTGTAGCTAGATGCACAATCATTAACACACCCGTTTTCCCCAGGTAGTACGAGAATGAAAGTTTAATCCGAAAACAGTTGGCCATTATGGTGTTCTAAAAGATCACGGATGGGTGGAGATCGATAAAGGTGAGTTACTGTGTTGTTTTCTGCTTTTTATAACCGTATATGGTAGGGTATCATACTTACCTTCACGTTTTCGTTTTGGTCCAGTCACTTTAAATACTTTTGTCTCGTTTACGGTTACTACATCCCTATCACTAGTTCTCCGAATACGGGATTCTTCAATATCCATGTTTTGATCCTCAACACTTAGAACCATCTCTTTAAGTTTTTCAAAATTTAGTTTTTCAGACGTTTTTAGATTAAGTGTTAGACCTTTTATTTTTACAGTTAGGTAATGATTGTTTGGTCCTTTGTAGAATACAAAGAGATACGCATATGTTTTAGGACGCCTGACACAAATTCCGTAATGTATGAACCGGGACCGTAGTCTTTAGCAAGTTCGTCTGTCATCTGGCCTAAATAATCACCGGTATTTACTCTGTACAGTCCGTCTCTTTGTATTATGTAGACAACCGAATCTGTGTCGTAATACAGTACCTGAACACCCAAGGCATCCAAGTGTTCGTACAATTTTAGTCTAGCTTGGGCCAGTGGTAAATGCTGCCAAAACAACATTAACAGTTCTTAAGGACTCTCCAACCTCCTTAGATGTTGCCAGTTTACAAGGACAACGTCTGGTTAATTTCCTGAATTCTGTTTACCTGTACTTCAGGATTGGAGGAGTAGTTTAAACAAATTTTCGGGATCTCGCGTTATTAATGCTTTTGTTTGGTTTTCTCTTTGTCCAAATTTACCCCAGAAGGAATTTAACATTAATTTAGCCAGACATCTAAGACCTTCGTTCTTTTCAATTTTTGATGGGTCCAGCTAGATACCTTCGTGTTCAAAGTAATCCCGAATGTATTTGTCTTTATCTTCTTGTAAATGGGCACCATGTAGGGTAGCCTGAGGACTCTTGCTTAATTTTTAGAAATGTATCAATAAAATCTGTGAAAAGACCACGTTGCTGAACGTAGCCATTTTATATTCCCCCAGCTCAAACATTTCCAAAATAACATAACCTTTTTCAAATCGCCTTCCTTATTTCATCCATTGTCCATGTTCCTGTCAGACTTCGTTCATTGTCACTATGTACACAAAACAACTAAACACATTGCTCTTCTCCACAAACTCTACACAACACAAACATTAGTTTATTGTTCATTCTTGTAGGAAGAACCGGATGAAACAAGTTGCTGGGAGGTAGTACTTTACACTTTAGCAATCCGTCGACATTTAAACCACGGCTACGACACTCTGCGTCTCCCACGTAGATTGTTTGGGTGTTCCTAAAGGATAATGACCGTGTTTACACACAAACGGGTAAAGCGAACACACATCAACGTACTGTATAGACTCATCGTGGTTACACTTGTGGTACAGTTTGAGTTACCTGTAGTCCTCCGAAAAAGGCATCCCGTGGGTTGAGTGGCAGAGTATGCCAGCATAGGGTGTGTATCTAGGTAGTGAAGTCGCCTCTCGTTCTTTGATTTTCCTAAACTCGCACTGCCACATTTCAACTATCTGGTAGTTTGTTTGGGCGAGTTTTTCATTTTAAGCTGTGTACGGTTTGTAGCGCAGCTGGGGGAGAGTCGGATGGGTCTTCTTTTAGAGGGTCCTCCCTCTTGTAAAGGGAAAACATTTGGGGCATCCGTGGTAGTAGACAGCCGTGGAACTCGTATATTGTCTCTCCGTCGAAACCGTCCACCTTCATTCCCTCTACTTTAACTTCACGCTCCCTCCCCGCATGCTGGATCCTAACACCTTTTTTCTCCTCTTCCCAACATAAACCACTGAAGTGCTATAGCCGATTGATTATCTACTAACCTGTATCCGTGTTTTGGTAAAAGTCCAATAGTGTTTGGTTTGAGGAATTTTCGCCGGAAAGCAAGATTACACGCACTCGCGATAGTAACTGCCTCCAAAAAGGGTCGACTTGGCACTGGTCCAGGAACAAACGATCTAAATTTTAAACAAGCTTGAGCGAGTATATCCACGTCCGAAATACAATATTCAATTATCTCTTTCTGGAAATCAAATACATAATTGTTTTCTACTTGTTGGTTGTACCATACTTGAATCGAGTCGTGGTTCTTCTTAAACATTGAGTCGGGACAGTAGTAGCTCTTGTCCGGCATAGGTCCTACGTAGTTCTGGTTCTGGAGGGTGTTGAACAGGTGTGGAAAGTATCCTTTTTTCTTTTCAGGGCCGAGGTCAAAGGGGTTTTGGGTAGTGCAGAGAGTAGCCATGGGAAAGTAATTTAAACTGTCGATGAATCTGACATTGTCCAACTCTAGTAGAATCACTTTGGAACCTCTTGTATTAATTCGGGTTTTTGAATTTAGTTTGCTCAAGTAGGTACTTCAGGATAAACTGAAAGTCGAACCCTTGACCGTTGTGAGCGATAACACAGAGCTTTTTAAACTTTTTCCGTTCAGTCATTACATAGTCCATAAACTGTTCAACGGGGTTGGCCTTGAAGATTCGCATACGCGTAAGACACAAATCACACGAAACACTTCCTCCCAAACACTTCCAGCAAAACTGTTGCGATACACACAAGTTCACTATATGCACCTTTAGCACTACTATCATTGCTTAAACACTCATCCTGTCTGGTTTCTAGATCAAAGAATATGAACGCAAAATCTTCTGTTTTCGGTTTTCCAGTATTTACACGCATTATAACACTGATGGTTGGGGGTCTTGAAGGCATCACAAGTAGTACAAAACACTTCACCACATACATGTACAGACAAACGATCTTCGGTCTTACGATTTTGTGACATGACTTACACAAGTGTATCCTACTACACACATCCCCTTGATGAGCGATGAAACAGCGTTGGTTCTTGAATACTCTACAACATTTTGGACAGGTAATTCCTTCATGTTCACGTGTACACGGCGGTGAGATGGTATGGCAAGCCTGGCATATGGAGGAGCACCTGTGGGTTTAGCCTTGTGGTCGTAGGGAGTGTGGCATGCTTCACAAAAATATTTACAAGCAAAAGCTGCGGTAAGACTATTAATTACATTAAAATGACCATTATTGAACAGTAGGTTAATACTGTACACTGCATCATCACTACCTCCACTAAAATACACTTCACGGCCTTTCCTATCATAATTATACACTGTTATTTTATATTTTTTAAGATGATCCTGAAGCTTTTCAAGTTCAGCAATACCTGCCCCTTCTTCTGGAATGTCACTCTCGCCTTGGCTAAACAATTTCTTAGCCTTATTCGGTCTGTCTCATACACCTATCTTTTCTTTATAGCACTGTACAATGGATCTTTTTTGGCGAGCGCTTTACCTACCACAAGAGCTCTGGCAAGACACAAATTATCTACATTATTGATACACACTATACCCCTACGTGCCTTACACTCTTCCATAAAATTATTGTAAATCCTGGTCTTTGGGTCTCCAGAACCAACAGGTAGATTCACTCTAGTACATTCCACTTTAAAGTATCATGCTTGTTATTGACTCTGCGTTACTTTGTACAATACCTCCAAAAATGTTCCAAATAATATCCTCATCAATTTCGGAAGCGGGTTGAAGGCTACATACCCAGGCTCTTTATTTTTGAAATTAATACTGGTTAGGTGAACCCAAGCTGGTCGGTATCTGCAGCGCTAGATTTCATTTTATTCACAAGTTCACTGAGTCCCCCGTCTGATCCAATCAATTTCAGCAACACCGGGAGGAGGTTGGTTAAACTTAAAAGTTGTTTTAGAACCGTACAATCTAAAATTTCCTAAACATAGGTCTCGTTAGTACCAACAATATTTACAGGATCCATTTTAAAATACAAAGATATAGACACAAAAAACCAGTTAAATACGCTTTAAAATAACGAAAAAGCCGATATAATAATCGAGTATAAAATTTCGACTAAAATAATCGAATGAATATAATCGACTAGAATAATCGAATGGATATAGTCAACTGAAGTAACCGAATACAACTTGTAGTTATGGTTGAGTTAGGTTATAACTTAATATTACAATACTCACAAGAGCACTTACCAACTTGGTTGCTAGGCACCAACTGAATTTTCCTCTCTCCTGACCCGCTTATATTTGGGCTTTATGACGTCACTGAACACCTTGATTTTTCAGAACCTAGAAAGTTTCAGAAGTTGAATATAATAAATATATAGGGTCTGCTAAGCTCTAAAATGTAAGGTTATGTTCCAAACAATAAATAAAGTCTCAAAAAGTGAGGTTTTTGTTTTTAGGGCGTATGACTGATTCTGTACGAAAGCATAGAAGTTCATGGCTTTTTTTTGAAATTAATCATGAGGAAAATTTTACAACCAAAAAGTGGTCAGTGTTAGGACATCGGTGTTTTTTAACACGGGACTGGGTCCAAACTATTTTTTCTAGGGTAAGGGGTCAAAAAAATTTTAACTTAGGACCCCTTTTTTGTGTTAAAAGCAAAAAAAATTTTTTTAAAATTTTTCCCCCAACTTCTAAAAAACTTTCAAAAGGCCGGAAAATTCTTTGCTGACTTCTAAAGCCCATAAAACGGTCGGGGAGAGAGGAAAATTCAGTTGGTGCCTTTAAAACCAAGTTGGTAAGGGCTCTTGGTGAGTATTGACTATTATAACCTAACTAACTATAACTACAAGTTGATTGGGTTACTTTAGTTGCTATACCATTCGATTTTTCTATCGTTTATTTTTTTCGATTTTTTATCAAATTTTTTATACTCGATTATTATTTTCTTTTTCGTTTTTTTAAGCGTTTTTAAAACTGGTTTTTGTGTCTTATCTTTGTATTTTAAAATGGATCCGTAAATATTGTTGGTATAACGAGACCTATGTTGGGGAATTTAATTTAGGGTTCTAAAACAACTTTTAAAGTTTAACCCCCTCCCCCCGGTTTGGAAATTGATTGGATCAGACGGGGACTCATGAACTGTGAATAAAATGAAATCTAGCCTGCGTACTGACCGCTTGGGTTCACCTAACCCGTATTAATTTAAAAAAAATAAAGAGCCTGGGTTGTAGCCTTCAGACCCCGTTCCGAAATTGATGAGGATATTATTTGGAAACTTTTTTGGAGGTATTGTACAAAGTAACGCAGAGTCAATAACAACGTGATACTTTTAAAGGGGAAATGTACAGAGTAATCTCCTTTTGGTTTTCGGGGGGATAAAGCCGGAATTTTACAATAATTTTTATGGAAATGTAAGGCATTAAGGGTATAGTGTTTTATAAATAATTGATTTTTTTGTGTTTCCCGGGCTCTTGTTAGGTAAACCCTCGCCAAAAAAGATCCATTGTACAGGCTAAAAGAAAGAAAGGGAGGGAGACGCCCCAGGCTAAGAAATTGTTGCCAAGGCGAGAGGGGACATTCCGAAGAAGGGGCGGGTATTGCTGAACTTAAAAAGCTTCGGTCATCTTAAAAAATATAAAATACATTTTTTTTATGAAGGAAAGGCCGTGAAGTGTATTTTAGGGGGGGGTATGAAAACAGTGTACGTTTAACCTACTGTTCAATAAGGGGTCTTTTAAAATGTAATTAATTTTACTGCAGCTTTTGCTTGAAAAATTATTTTTTGTGAACTGCCACACCCCTACGACCTAAGGCAAAAACCAGGTGCCCCTCCATTGCCGGGTTTCCATCCCACTCACCGCCGTGTACACGTAAACATGAAGGAAAAAAACCTGTCCAAAATGCTGTAGATTTTTAAGAACCAAAACGCGTTTCATCCCCATAAAGGGGATTGTGTGTGGATCACTTGTGTAAGTCATGTCAAAAAAATTGTAAGACCGAAAGATCGTTTTTTGTAATGTATGTGGTGAAGTGTTTTGTACAAATTGGGACCCTTCAAGCCCCCCAACCTCAGTTTATTGCGTGTGATATGGAAAACCCGAAAACAGAAGATTTTGCTTCATATTCTTTGATCTAGAAACCAGACAGGATGATGTTAAGTAAGGATATAGTGCTAAGGTGAATTAGTGAACTTGTGTTATCGCAAAATTTTTGCGGGAATGTTTGGGGGGAAGTGTTTTTGTGTTTTGTGCTTTCACGTATGCAATCTTAAAGGGCCAACCCCGTTGAACAGTTTATGGATATGTAATGACTGAAGGGAAAAATTTTAAAAAAAAGCTCTGGTATCCTCAAAAGGGTAAGGGGGTTGACTTTCATTTATCCTGAATACCTACTGGGCAAACAAATTCACCCCGAATTAATAAAAAGGGTTCCAAAGTGATTCAATAGAGTTGGACAATGCAGTTTCATCGACAGTTTAAATTACTTTCCCATGGCCTCTCTGCACTACCCAAAGCCTTTGACCTCGGCCCTGAAAAGAAAAAAGGATACTTTCCAACCTGTTCAACACCCTCCAGAACCAAAAAACTACGTGGGACCTATGCCCGACAAAGGCTACTACTGTCCCGACTAATTTTAAAGAAGAACCAGGGACTCTTCCATATGGTAAAACCCAACAATAAAAAAACAATTATGTTTTTGTTTTTCAGAAAGAGATAATTGAAATTGTTTTTTCGGAGTGGATATACTCGCTAAGCTTTTTTAAAAATTTAGATCGTTTTTCCTGGACCAGTCCCAAGTCGACCCTTTTTTTGGGGGGGTTACAGCAGTGCGTGTAACTTGCTTTCCCGGCGAAATTCCAAAAACCCAAAACACTATTGGACTTTTACCAAAACCCCGGTACGGGTTATAGATAATCAATCGGCTATAGCCTTCGTGGTTTGTTGGGAAGGGGAGAAAAAAGGGTTGGGGACCAACAGCGGGAGGGAGGGGGGAAAATTAAAGTAGAGGGAATGAAGGTGGCGGTTTCGACGGAGAGAAATATAGGTTCCACGGCTGCTACTACACGGATGCCCCAAAATTTTTCCCCTTAAAGGGGGAGGACCCTCTAAAAGAAGACCATCCGACTCCCCCCACTGCCCACAACCGTACACAGCTTAAAATGGAAAAACTCGCCCAAAACAAACTCCCAATAGTTGAAATGTGGCAGTGCTTTTTTAAAAAAATCAAAGAACAACGATTCACTACCTGATACACCCAGCCATACTTTTCCACTCCCCCCACGGGATCCTTTTTCGGAGGACGTCAGGAAAACTAAAAAACTGTACCACAAGTGAAACCACGAGGGGTCTATACAGTACGTTGAGTGTGTTGCTTACCCGTTTGTGTGTAACCGGTCATTATCCTTTAGGACCCCCAAACAATTACTGGGAGAGCAGAGTGTCGTAGCCGTGGTTTAAATGTCGCGGTTGCTAAAGTGTAAATATACCCCCCAAAAATTGTTTCATCGTTTTCCCCAAAAAATGAACAAAAAAACTTTTTTTTTTTTTTTTTGGTGTTTGTGTAGAGTTTGTGGGAAGAGCAGTGTTTTAGTGATTGGTAATATACAAGAACAAGTTTGAAGGAAATGGACAATGGATGAAATGGGGAAGGGTGAAAAGGTTAGTATTTTGGAAATGTTTAGCTGTGGGAATAAAAAAATGGCTACGTTCAGCAAGGGTGGTCTTTTCACAGATTTTATTGATACATTTCAAAAAAATTAAGAAGAGTCCTCAGGCTACCCTACATGGTGTATTTACAAGAATTAAAGACAAATACTTCGGGATTACTTTCACGAAGGTATCCAGTGGCCCCCTCAAAATTGAAAAGAACAAAAGGTTTAATGTCGGCAAAATTAATTTTAAATTCCTTTTGGGGGAAAATTTGGACCAAAGAGAAAACCAAAAAAAGCTTAAAACGGAGACCGGAAAAAATTTTTTTAAAATACTCTCCAATCCAAAGTACGGGTAAACAAAATTAGGAAATTAACCGGGCGTTGCCCTTTGTAAACTGGCAACACTAGAGGGGGTTGGAGAGTCCTTAAAACTGTTAAGTTGTTTTGCAGCATTTACCACTCCCCAAAGCTAGACAAAAATTGTACGAAACTGATCCCTTGGGTGTTCGGGTACGTATTACGACACAATTCGGTTGTCTACATTACAAAGACGGCTGTACAAGTAAATCCGGTATTATTTGGGCCAGATGACAGACAACTTGCTAAAGACTACGGTCCGGTTATACATTACGGAATTTGTGTCAGGGTCAAAAAACATATGCGTATCTCGTGTATTCACAAAGGCCCAAAAACAATATACCTAATGTAAAATAAAAGGTCTAACTTAATCAAAAAAAGTCTGAAAACAAAATTTTTGAAAAACTAAAGAGATGGTTCTAAGTGATGAGGACAAAACATGGATTTTAAAGGAATCCTTTTTTGGAAACATGATAGGGATGTATTCCCCCGTAAACGAGACAAAAGTATTTAAAGGACTGGCCAAAACGAAAACGTAAGGTAAGTATGATACCCTACCTTTCGGTTAAAAAAAGCAGAAAAAAACAGTAACTCACCTATCGTTTTCCCACCCATGGTCTCCAAAAATTCCCTCCGGCCCATTTGGGCCCCCTCCTCTCCCTGATGGTTGGGGTGAGGTGGCTCGGAGGTTTTTGTCCAGAGCGATTTTGGGTCCCCTCCTGTCTTCACCCCTGTCTTCATCCCCGCTGCCCCAGCCCTCGCCCGAATCAAAGGGGGGTTTTCTCCCGCCACCCGTTCCGGCGCCACCCCCCGCCGGAAACCCTAAGTCCGTCGAGATTTTGGAGGAGGAGGAGAAAATGCGGCATCCTCGTCCTCTCTTCTCGATGACCAACGGCCTCGGTGGCAGATGCGTAGACACCCCCGGCGATCAGGGCGGGGGGCGTAGCGACGACGCAATTGGGGTGGCCGCACAAGTGGGGGAGCGTGTTGGAGGGGTACGTGGGGGGTGCGGTCTCGACTTCCTCGTAGGGTCCTCCCGAAATTTTCCAAGGTTTTCCCTTTTGGGAAAAATTAAATCGGGGGGGGGTTTTTTTCCAAATTTTTTGGGGTGTCCCAGGGGAAAAAAATTTGGGGGGATGTTTTCGGTTTTTTTCATTTGATTGGGGGCGGGGGGGTTGTTGGGGCTTTAGTTGGGCGGTTTGGTTTTGCGTTACGGGGGTTTTTTTGGAACATTTTGTTTTTTTTTTTGTTCTGGCTTGGGGGGAGGAACGACAGCATTTCGAGATGTGACTGTAGAATATAGAGTGTAAGTTCGTCTATCGAGGTGAGGGCGGCCCAAATTCAATAAAAAAGCCCCCTGTTCTCCAAGGGGAGCCTAATAAGCGAGGTCCTGAGCATCCTGCAGCTTTGGGGGTGGTAAGTCCCGTAAGGGGCCTTGAGTCGCAGTCCGGGGCCCTCGATAAGTACGGCATTTGATGTATAAATGGGGGTCTGGGGGGTTAAAAAACCCTAAACCAAAGCGAAGTGGTACCGAAGCTTTTCATTTAAATTTTTCGGGAGGCCCCCATGCGAGGGGCACATGCCGATCACCCCCTGACCCTTTAACAGACCTCACCCTTAAAATATTTCCAGCCTCCTTCTTGCTCCGCAAATGCGTCAAAATTGTGCAAACTACGATTATATTGTGACTTTCAATCACATTTTTCTTCCCCCCCCTCGCCCCCTTATTTGATGAAATTATGTCGCACACAAAGAAAATTGCCGTAAGATAAATTAGGTTACACATATCGCACAAAAAAATGTACTGTTTTTAATGTTCCCCACTTTTTTTCCGGAAATACATTTGTCGGTTATTTTAAAAACAAAAACTTCCGTTCATTCAGAAATCAAATTGGGTTTAAGTCCAGCCCCAAATTTCCCTGTACCCAATTGCCAAAAATCCTTTATCCCCAACCTTTTATACTGTTGTTGTTTTCTGCAAAAATCGTGACGCCGCTAATCTAAAATCTAAAGGGACAAGTTCCGGAGGATCTTATTGAGGTTGGGAAATTGAATATTTTTTTTTTCTAAAAATTTTACACTCTTCACTTTCATTTTATTTTGAGATTTTTTTTAAAATTTTTTTTTTAGGGGGCAACTAGAGACTTTTCGGGAAAAGGGCCACCATTTTTTACAGCGGGGGGAGGGGGGTTAGAATTAATAAAAGCTAAAAATACAGTTCAAAAAAATGGTGGGGGGGCGCAGTCGGTCATTCTCAACATGGGGCCTCGACCCAGCAAAACCTTCCCCTATACACCAATCTCGGGGCATGTGCCTTTTAATCCAAATGGAGCGGAAATGGGTTTTAAAATACAAACAAATACCAAAACCCATTGGGATGACCTTGTGGAAAGCCTTGAGGGGTGTTTAAACCCTGATTTAACTTGGACAGATTTTTCGGAAAAAAAAATTTTTCATTTCATCAAAAAAAATTTTAAAACTTGATTTTTGTTTTCCCAATATTACTAAAAATTATCAATGCAATTAAAACCTGGGAGGGAAAAAATGCAAAATTACCAAAAGTAGAAATGCAAAAAAGTATGTTTCTAAATTTTCTTGGGATTTTTGGATAGATTAAAATGTCCTAAAAGTAAAAACCTTTTTTTAGTAATTTTATTTTTTGAAAATTTTTTTTTAAATTTTTAGGAGGTGGAAAATCATGACTTTTCGGAAGACCACCACTTTTACAGCGGTGGAGGGGCCTAAATTAATAAACAATTTTAAAAGGATCCCCAATTTTACAAACCCTTTTTCAGTCTTTTAAACCCTGAATCCAAAAAAAGCATAGCAGCGGCTCACAAACCTGCTAGGGCGAAAAATACCAAGACGTAAAGTAACAAAAGGGTCTTTACGACTTATCAGCGGATCTGGTAGAAAGATTCCCTTACCCAAAACTAACAAAGGGTATAAATAAAATTTTTACAATGATAAACTGTTTCAGTAATTAGATTTGCAATCCCCATAAAAATAAAAACGGGAGAAGTGGCAAAGGCTTTAGAACCGATCTTGAAAAAAAAAAAAATGAAAAATTTTTCAGACCCACCCAAAGGGAAGGAATGGTTTCAATTCCCATTTGGGGAAAAATATGGAAAAAAAACAAAAAAAATCACTACACGAATTCTCTGATTTAAAAACTAGTATTGTCGAAAGGTTAAACAGGACTCTTAAAGAACGTATGTGGGGTAAATTTACGGGGAATAGGTTTCTACGAGTGGCTAAAAAATTTTACCGAAAAAGTACAGGAATTAATAATTCCCTACACAGAAAAATCGGTAGAAAACCCAAAAAAGTCAAGCAAAAACACTTTAAAATCCATACTGCACGTATGGAGGTAAATTTAAAACCCCTAAAACCCAAAATTAACGGGGCGATCAAGTGAGAAACATAAATAAAACAGGTACAAAAGGGGGATTTTCCCAAAATTTGGACTTTCGAAGTTTTTTCAAGTGTACGTGTAAAAACCCACCCAACCATAATTTATATTAAGGATGTTAAGGGGAAAATCTTAAAAGGCGGGTTTTTTTCGAACAAGGTTAGCATCTAAAAAGGGTGACTTTTCTAGTAGAAAAAGTGTTGAATCAAAGGGAAATAAAAATGTCGTTAGATGGAAAGGGTCAGTTTAAAAACAGTGCAAGTGGGTGGATAAGAAAGAATTTTAATTTAATAGCGCTCAAGGGACCCCCGCACTGGGTTTTGAGCTGTCGGGCCGATGCTTTTTTAAAAGGCCCACCAAGAGCAAAACCTTCGTACTTGTCACGATGCCTTGTGAGTCAAAGACTAAATACCCAATTAAAAACTTTGACGAAAGTCGGAGGGGGTGAGGTCAATCCTCGTCACGGATCTCTCTTTCCAGGCAATGTAAGATGCCCAATTGTGGACCATCGGGTTCGGGCAAAAAAGAACGTTCTATTTATCTCTGTTTGATACAGAGGGTTTGGTGTTTGAAAAATTTCATATTCTCCAAATCCCTTTACCAACCAAAATACCCGTTTTTAAAAAGGTTTTACCCAAAGAGATTTGGTACTTTGCTTATGACGACAACCCCTGTAATACACCCAGCGCGCTAAACCAAACTCCATAGTGATATTTTGGGCGATATGGGTGAAAAACACGATAAAAAATTCGCAAACTACTTTTCAAAGGGGGAACACAAAGGTATAGAACCTTTTATCTTGGTAAAAATACAGTCGTATACCCAAAAGAATCAGGTAAAGCAAATTTTTTAGTTTTATTCAACAGGATGATATGAATCTTTTATGGTACAATGACCCTGTAAATACGGGTACAACTTTGAAAAATTTAAGGGTTTGGGCAGTGAGATCTGGAATAGGGGCGACAGGTTTTTTTGGTGATTGATAAGGAACGAACCTAGATAAGGGGGGGGTTCCCCATCGGGTTTTGGGCAGTTTCGTTCGGACTTTAATGGGCGCATCTACGAACAAAGAATCGGGGAGTTTAGAAAAACCCTTTTGTGGGGAAAGACTCCATCAGTCGAACCTCTGCCGTTCTTCACAAAGAGAAGGACAAATTCTGCGGAAACTATTGCAGTAGGGAGAATCTAAATTTTTAAACAGATGTTGGAGACTTTAAATTGTGGACCTCAAAAAAACCGGGGGTAGTCCATTATGATTTCCTCTACAAGGTTCTATTTTCGAACATTTGGTTAAGTTTTCTTCAAAAACGGGGAAAAACAAGGAGCTAATTTTCGCTAGTTATCTATACAAAGAATGTTGAACGCACGGGTTAAACAACCCAAAATTTCCCCGTCAAGGTTCAACCGTTCCCAGAACTTTTGGGACGACTCTTTAAAAGGTCACGGGGAATTAACTACACACAGTTTTATTTAAAAATGCTGGGGTTGGGTTTAAAGTCCCCCCCCGCCCCGTAGATTATAGTGCTAACAGAAAGAAGTTAACCATAAGATCTCCGTTGAAAGTTACAAAAGAGCGTACCGATCCAAAGTGTCACATTTGCGTCTCTTTACAAACGTAAGTCCGTTTGCACCGCAGCCTCCCACCATACCTACTGGTCCAAGAAGGTAAACGTACCCAGCAGTGAATAATTTAGCCCACGGATTATTTACTGTAAGATTTTCTTAAAGCCTGCACTACCTACCCGTTCCCCCTACATTGTTCAATCGTTCGGTATTTCGTTAAACAGAGGAGTATATCAGTATCGGATCGATGACTTGCTAATAAATGGAGAGAGTTCACATCAGCTAATCTGGACGAGTTTTGGTTATTAAATTCCTATATAGTACACAACCATAAATAGAAGGAGACCTCTAAAGAAATTGCGTTCTTTTATGGAAAATTCAAATGTTAACGATTGCTACACTATAGCCGAAATACCCGAATGGCGAGGTGGATCAAAAAGAACCTATATATTCAAGGACATAAACAAACGGGTGCTCATTCCAGTTTCTGATCTCGCACGTACGTATTACAAGGGACTCGGTAATAGAGTTTCACTGCATAGATGTTGTAAGGTACGTTAGAAGACACAAAAAGAGTGCGTTATTTTTCAGACAGGTTGAACTACCGTAAAAGCAGAGTATTAAAACCGGTATTGGAGAAGAAACTTGCCAGTATCAAACATGAAACGAAACAGTAAGGAGCTGACTCTCAGTGTTGCTCGTCTGAGGGATGCTATCAAGAGAAAGTACAATCGGTTCAAACAAGGGTCAGTAGATAATGAACAGTTGTTGGAAAAACAGTATAAACCAATCATATCCGAGCTTCGAAAACAGTCTTGGACACAATTTGAACCTAAAGAGGAGCCAAAAGAAGAAGAAGAAGAAGACTCATTCAGACCAAATATTGCATCTTCACCTAAACGTGTCAATACGCTCGAAGAAGAAGAGGTATTTGGTGATGATACGCCAACAGTCAGTGAACTACTACAATCACCGTCGTAGTGCAGGAAGCGTCACAGTGGATAAATGAAAACTTTACTGCCCCATTGGCAAAAAAGTATATGCTAAAGTTTATGAAAGACGAGTCGGGGAGTAAGAACAAGATTGACAATATATACGGTCCTAGGATGGTGGAGGGATAGACTGATGGTAGGTGACAAGCCGATACAGTTTGAAGATGACGGTAGCATACGTATAGGCAGCACGTCTTACAAAAGGGACCGAAGGTCTGTACGAACTACTGTTTAAGAGAGCCCCGAATAGCGATCTGTACTCTGACCACGATTTAACCGTCTACAAAGACATACTCTTAAAAACTAACGCTCATAAAAAAGGTTACAGTAGGATGGTCACATAAATAGACCCTCTAACTCAATCAAGTACAAGGCCGTGATTGCCGATCTTTTCCCAAAGCAGCTGTATAACGGTAAAGGGACTGGTGTCTAAAGACCTAAACGACTTCATCCGACATTCGGTACTGGGACGATCCAAACGAGTTGTGTGCTCGTTTACAGTTACTTGTGTCTTCGGCAGAAGCCGGTAATAATGCGCATAAAAACGAGATTTTAAATATTGTTAGTGAGCTGCGTGAAGCTGGTATTATAAAAGGGTTGGGAAAGCTCGAGATTTAGATCATTCATGAATGCAATGTAGACCCAAGTTTGGGACGTGTCTCTCAGTCGATAGAGTATAAAAAGTACGGGTCTACAAAAAAATAAGTTGGCGAATGAAAAGTGACAAACAAGGAAAATATAAAGATTTGACGCTCAGCTGTTTTACTGGATAAATGCGGCGCTCGACCAAGGACTCAACAATGGCTCTAGCAGACATTAACCAGGACTAAGGTTAACTACATTGAATTGGACAAAAGTATTTAAAGAAACAGTGATTACGCTCACCACGCTCATTTATTCAATGAGTGTTGACAAGTTGAGGACGTAACTCTCAGCTGTCTAAGGAGATCGCACAGGTCCTCAGGGCATGTTTTAAGCTAACAATTCATTGGAGCTCTTACGATATCACTATCAATAAACGGTTGTTATCGTAGCGAACAGTAGAGGTAGTGACGATTGTTACGAGAAAATACTTGAGACCATACACCCGGTAACTTGAAACGAACAGTTCTCCGTGCAAAATTAAAAGAATAGAAAATCTTGCGATCCGTTAAGGAGAGTGACGCAGTCAATATGAAGTTGTACGGGACCGATGTATTTGTATGAAGGTAAATAAACACTTCTTGCTAGAAACAAGCGGATAATTCACGTAAAGGCTCCCAATGATGAGAGAGATGCCGCGAATAAAAGATATGTAGACGCGCAACACCTTCAAATTGCGGTAGATATTGGGGATTTGGTAGGAATACAAGATTGGGTTAATGTGGGCGAACCATGATGGATGGTGATGTAGTAACGAAAATAGTTTTAAAACTACAACTGGCACCTATTAAAAGTGAAGTTGGGTTACAATTTTAACAACGTGCGGGTGTTTAATATTAAGATCCTACTGAACCAAGGATGATGCTGTATTTTTTAAAGTTACTGGCAACAGATGGAAGGAATCGGTCGTGCGAATCTCGTTTCTGGTCGTAGGTCACTGGTCAATAAGAACATATAAAATACTCAAAATACATTTTAGAAAATTCGGACGACTACTATATTCCATATTCACGGTTGTACAGGGTAGGGGTGTCCAAGTCGAACAAATGCTGCTGAAAAACTATATAAACTGGGACGAGGTCTTTGACGAATCAGTAGAGTAACTAACGTTTTTATTAAAAGCAAGATGCGATCCGTAACAGCCAGTCGTAGAGAAAACCGTCAAAGGGAGCGGTCTCGTGGTGACATTATTGGAAAGGTGCGACGCAGCAAGTACAGTGTTGAACAAAGGTATAGATTTACTTACCTTGGGAACCTTCACCTGATGGTGGTTTATAGATAATGTGTCCAGGAAACCAGTTAAGAGGAGACTACCCTCGGGGGGATCCTCGGTATAAACCCTCTAGACGAGCCTGTAAGGACGATATTAGGGCTATCAAGTACTCGATAATACGAACAGCACGCGTGTCAGATAAAGAGTTGGCGAAAGAGCTTGGAAAGGTAAAAGCATCTGATTATCTGTTGGGAGAAAGCCGCAGCTTGGGCCTGTAACCAACAGCGTTGAAGTGCTAAAGCATAAGGGTGGAGTAACGAGGAGTGGTGGTGTGTGGTCAACGTAAAGACATGTAAAGCGAAACCAGGTGAAAAGGGATTTATAATTATCGAAAGACATACCGTGGGTCAGGTACCAGAAGCAGGGAGCAGGTATACGAAAAAACGAGGAGTTGCGATAAAAAATAACGTCATTACTGGGTAAAACCTCTACGAATACACCGAACCTTCGTAGATTACGCCATGGCATTTTAAATATTCCACTTATTGGAGAGGTGTTTATTTGAGGGACGGCTACATATTCATGGTAGGGAAGAATCGAATCAGGCTATTGTTAACTAGATTCTCAACAAAGTGGTACGGGGTCTAATGGGTTGATACAGAAAACTAGGATAACAGGAGTATACTAATTGAAAGTTTTTCGGAGTTCCTTCGTCCTCCGGTTGAGTTGATAAAATTACTTTGTGGCCAGTATCGCGTTAGAGGATATTACAATAGTAATACAAGACTCTTGACTCTGTGTTTAGCGGCACTTGTGCGCAGAAGTTTCTCAGTCGACATGTTTTGTCTTAGCGGCCGTGGTTCTGTTCAAGTGTGACAGTGTTTCAGCCTTAGATATAAGTCGAGGATGAATGGGAAATTGGTTTAGTCGGTTTCACAACCTTCTATCAGATACAACACTTGAAGAGGGTGTTACAACAATTTTCATACGGTCCGAAGGTACTAAGTATCAGGAAGGATCGTACGAAATTAGACCAGTTCGAATCTCTACTTTTAGTAAAAATTCTGACAAATGCTAGATTTTTCTCTCAAGCGATCACAGTACTCTATAAAATCTGAAATTACTTGCGTCAAACGTTTATTTCGATCACTGAAACGGTCGGTACAACTACTAGGATTCGTCAAATGGTGTTGAAAGAGGGTGATAAAGCAATTGTTCAGATAGACAGTGACATAATTAAAGTAAAACCCGTTCTAGCGTTGAGTGTAAATATGTAGGGGTCTATGAACGGATTGTAGGGGCATACGATCCACGAGGTAATAATCTAATCGGCAACAGGATTTCAAGATATACGATACACCTCAGGCACGTGATTTATCTACTGTAATATCAAAAGGTGAACTAATTTTACGTGTCGTTTAAAGATTCAAGAACCGGTGATTGTGATATACTTTTTATGAAACAGGTTGTGTTGTGCGTTTTACACATCAGAGAAGCAATGGGATTAGTATTTATAGAGGGTCGAGTTAAAGACTGTCCGAAACGTTAACGACGATCAGAGGTCTTGTTACTGAGGCTAAACGTTAAAGTTACTGAGATCTTTGGGTTTTCCAAAGTTATCCAAGATGTTGGTTATAGAATCACCGTCTAATGTCAGTGATTGTTATGGTATGGAATTTCATTCTCACAAAGTACCCATTCATTCCACCTTTTAAACAATAATGACGAAAATAGGATACTTATAAGTCAAAAGGGATATAAATTACACACGTTGAAGCACTTTACATCGTGAGTCCTGTTAAATCAAACAAGACAATCACTATTTTGTCCACTTGACGTTAACACTGATTTTATAAGTTTTGCTGCGCCTCTTTCCAGCTGTAAATAACTCACGTTTTCAACCACACAATCTGCTGTTTTTAAATGTGTGATCTACAGTTGGTTTAAAAACAACGACAAGTACAAAAGTTAAGTTCATAACAAGGACACTTCTCTGAGGTCTACTGGCAGCGATCTGCGCATAACAGACTCACAGTGGAAGATTCAGATCATTTCAAGTACGTCGTCATTGTCCTGTTGATAGTTAGTTTTGCTGTAGTTTGATTATAAGTTTTAAATATTCTATTTTGTTAAAGTTGTAAGTTTTTTGTTTATTATACTTTTTGCGATGGAGTGCTTTCTAAGTGAGGTAGACTCACGTGTAGAAAAGGCGAAGGAATATTGATAACTATGGCAAACATCGAAATGAGAGAAACAAAGGTAGGCTAGTTCTTAGGTTTATGTATAGGTATAGGTTTAGACATTTACGGTAATAATTTCGCTTTAAATTCTGATTCATGAATTTTCAGGGTCTATTATAATGTCAATTTGTTTCTCTGCCTACTTTATTGAGGTCATCATGGTAAATATAATTTAGGTATGATAATGGAGTATTTTCTAACTTACTAAATTCAAATTACATTACGGGTTTTCAGTTATGCAGTTCCCGTACTACCAAAACAATAGTATGATATAAAAAGGATGGAAGTAGAAGTGCCAATGACTCTATCTTTGATGATCGAAAACATTTCATGGGAACTTTTTTGTATGGTAAAAAACATTGATTAAAGTAAAACTAGATTGTTTATTTAAAGTAACAGATTGTACCTTTACCAAAAACGACTTTAACAAAAAAAAAATTACTATAATATTAGCTCGAGGAGCACAAGTTCAAAGTCAGTGAAGTATTTCATTTTTAAACGACACCTTAACAAGAGAGGTGTTAAAGTCTTGCAAAAGGTTTTTTGGACCATCTTAGATTTCTGAACCAAGTGTGATGGGGGGGGAAGGGTTGTATCACGATTTTTTTCAATAGCAAATAGCCAAGATAAACAGGGGTGGGGAGGAAGTTACTCTTTCTAAGCAAAGTAAACAGTAAATCGTAGTTTATAAGGAAGTTTAAAGTCATTGAAGTGACATCTATTGCCGAGCAAAAACCTAAATGTAGCGTTATTTATAGTTCTGGTCTCAAATATTAAGGATAAAATGAGGAGGCTATATAATGTGAATGAAACAGATGAGGATTAAAAGTTAAGGAATTTCTTTCGTAGTATTTACGCACTTTAACATTGGGTACGGAATCACAGGACACGAGAAAAGTTCCACTTGTGTCCAAAATGAGAAAAGAAAAATTGTAAATGTAACAGAAACCACTTTTTATAGGCAGAGTAAAGAGTGAATAAATAAAACGTAGGCATTTGTATTACTTTATAAAAGACGAGGGGATGACTATTGACAATGCGTTTTGATTGTCTCAAAAAAACAAAGTTTTTACCTCGTGTACAAGATCAAGTGCAATTATTAACGCCAGATTTTATAAAATACAACTGACAGCGTTGTAGGCCGCACTCTAAAGCTAAGCAAAAAAGGACAGTGTGTTTCCTATTCATTGGAAGAAAAGGCACAACAAATAGCCAAATGAAATTTGCTCAGATGTGTATGTACTGTCTTTGCAGACTTGGTTATCCCATGAAATATTAAAGTTTTCGTTGGCCTCTGATGTGTGGAGGCAGAATAAAAATAATTTTATGAAGGGTATGTGGGAAAATGGCTTTTACAACTGTCAAATAATGTGCAATACATTGAAATATATTTTTCTATAGTTCGGGCAAATTCACTTTACCTCGGACAGCGTATTCGGAATGCTGAAAAACGAAATTAAAAAAAAAACAGTTAATTATCATATCCTGAAGGTACACATATATTTTTTCACAGTTTGCCATACAGTTTCCATAGATGATATAGAATCTATAATTGGAAGGATTCTGTACGAATCCGTTTTGCGTCTCAGGCCAATGGCCTCTGAATTTAACACAAAAGTTTTACTTGAAGAGAACTAAAAAAGGACACGAATGTAAGGTAAGAGTAAGTAACATTATGTGTGATTGTGGTACTTTACCAAAGAATTTGCAAAGCAGGAAAGTTTAAAAACATATACAATTCTCAGCGCAAAAAGTACTCAGGAGTTCTCTAGGAGAGCTAAGGTACGGGAAGATGTCAAAAGTTATTGTCAAAACATTGGAGATGGATGGCGGTCATTGGAGATTTTGTTTCTACAGGAATGTTGAACAAACATAATAATAGCCTATGGAACAAAAAACGCAGCTGACGAGGAAAACCATTGTCAAGTGTGACCATGATTGCTCAGATGTGATTAGTAGTTGTAGACTTTTGCTCCATTTATAATCTTAGACAAATAGGACTGCCACTTGTACACAATGTTTCAATGTTTTTCTTTTTACTTTTATAATATAAACTAAACTTTTTTGAATAAATGTTATTGTGTTTCATTATCAAATCCAGATACATACAAACCTTCAGTTTCAAAAAAGATTAATCCAAAATGTAGGTTGAACACAGATAATCACCTATTTAAAAAAAATAGTACATCAAAATAAAAACGACTTTTAAACTCTAAAATGAAAATGATTGTAAATGTACTAAAAGACATTTACTATGTCACTACCAACTAAGGATAATGTATTTCATACACTGTATAAAAACAAAGTTTTTTTAACGTTTTTGTGATTCGAAATATTTAGTTTTAGTTAGTGTCTTGTTTTGGTTACCCGCGACTAATGTTACTGGTTATTTGCTCCGGTAAAAAGGCAGACGGATCGCCGGCGGTCGTGTCTGGTAATAATGCAATAGCATTTCTATTTGACGATTTTCGTTTGAGATTGGGGGATGAGTGACGGCAAAAATCGTATGGATCAGAGTACATTATAAACTATTTTCATAAAAATGGGGGAAACGTGGTATTGAAAAATGCGTGCTGGTTCGGGCCTGGTAAAATAAAGAGACCACTCCTTTTTATTCTTGTTCCGTTGCGATTGCTCATGGGGTAAGCCGTAAGATTATAGAGAAAAATTGTAGTGAATGTAAAACAGGAGTTATTACTTGAGAGGATACAGACTCCAACGTGTATTAGTGAAGGTTGCCCGGGACAGTGAGTCAAAATAACAACAACGTACTGGGGGTCCCCCACATATGTTATGTGTGCTATAAATGAATCCCCTTTACAAAATGGTTGAGAAAAGATTTCTCACGGTTTCGTACGTTTAGATATGGGAAATCACGGTATCTAACATTACTCACAGACTGGGAAGTCAGTTGACTGTGAAAACACTTTATCAGATGGAAAAACAACCGTTTAGTACATTCTAGCATTTCAACGACAGAAGAATCGATTAAAAAGGACATGTTCTTGTTTGACGGTGCTCTTTGCAGACAACTCATATTATATCTTAACTAGCATACTTTTTACGAAAACTATCACGGGTGATCAGTACTATTTACGAAATGTTTGAGGTTCAGAGCTCCTACTATGGTCATAGTTCGTATTCCTTTGTGGACTTGGAAGTTTTAAAAGTACAACACTCTTAGTCTGAATGTTCAACCAAATATACAATAAAAAAGGGCCGTCGATATCAGTTGGAATAGGAGACTTTAAAAGATCCATGATAGGACGTGTATTGCCTCATTACATGATTCACATTTTGATTTACACCTTGCTTACGTTCTGTAAAGCGGATGATGTTCATTCCTATTATAATCCCCACTGAATCTCAGCAAATGTTTCATGTCAGTTGAGGAAACGAAGGAGTCAACATACAGCGGTCAAGTGTTTATCGCTGTTAAATAATCCGATCTATGAGGGGATTCAGTAGTGATGATGCGACTCTCTAGGTTTACAATAACGGGGAAGATGTCGTCTTGTTTTCACGTGTACAGGTACTCCAGAACGATTGTGTATCAGACTACGTTAGAGTGGATATTCCTAGCCTTATGGTTTTTAACCGAATGTATAACCAGCGCGTTAATGAGGATGAATATTTAGTTTTAAAGGTTTTCAGGTCGTAGGTTTAGTTTTAAACATTCTGGATTTGACTTAATCATCAACCAATTGAAGCTATATAGCGGACCCTGTATGTAATATCATAGCGCCGGAAAAGTAATTAAGCACTTTGATTATGATTCCGCACTATTGTTGGAAGAAAACATCAGTAATTGAATCGAGTGAGGAGGGAGGGGGATAAGGAGAATAAAAATTTTATGATTAACAAGGTGTGGGGGTAAAATTTATAAAATACGACTTGAAAATAAAGATTTCTATAGTTGAGTCAATGGAGGCCGAAGGTGAAGACGCATCCTACTCGTACAGAATCTTTAGATCTGTTGACGGTGTATTTTTGAAAACTGTCTACTTTTTAGGATGAATGGTCTTTAAAAAAATCAGTTATTGTAGGGATTTATAAAGAGTGGGATATTAGTTCCTCGGTCTATTTGTATTTACAAATGATGTATTTTCATCAGTTTGTGTACACTTACCGAGCTAACTGTAGCGCTCGAAAATAAAAAAACTAAATTCCGTTTCAGTGCTCGTAGTGGATCATAGCTGTAAAGGTTACGAAATGTATTATGGGACATCTCACGGGTTTTTTTGATGAAGAAACCACTCTGGCGCTAAATTCAAACGAATGGATCGATTTATCAAAACTCCATGGGGTTACAGGGAGTAAGGATCTATTTATGAACGAAGTGCTTCATTTCAACCAAGTACATTACGGTTGATTAATCGGTGAAGAAATATCAACCATGGTACCTCAAAGGCGGCTACGACTATTTGACGAGGTGGAGTAATATAAACGGTGGCTAATGGCCGGCTGTAGTTGAATTCCAGCGTTTAATGACAATACCAATAGGTTGTAATTAATCAGAAATTGCTCTCGTTAACTCGATAAATCGTATTAACCTTATATTTTCTCCACCTTCAGTCAAAACCCTTCTAACGATAAAACGGGGAGTCGAATCGATGGCTCACTCGCAGTTTTCATCAAAATTAAATGGGAACAGGGTGGTATGCGCGTAACCGATGTAGAGTACTGAGACTTTGTGTAAAACAATTCTCCACATCTATATATGGGTCTGGATGAAGGCAGCCTTTTTGCGGGAATTCTTCCGGATGTGAGGGAATTCCGGAGGTTCGTAACGAACCTATTGTAATTAGTGTATATTGTCACAGCCTTAACGTTGATGTAAAGTGTGCCTGGATATAGCTTGCGGGGGTATAAAGGGACTGTTGGCATAGAAAACAGACATCAAAATTTTTGCTAGCAGTCATGGAGAATCGTATGGACAATTATTTCTCGTGAGCTAGGGAGTAATGACGAAACCAGTTCATCATGCGGTTTTGACCGTTTCTTGAACTTGGCACTAAGCTATTAAAAATACGATTTTTCAATTGACCTTTTAAGGAACTCTATCAACTAGAGTCAATTGGGCTTATATTATAAAAAGAATGACATCAATGAAGGAATTTTTGAGAGAAATTCTCCTTGGTTCCGGTAGTTGCTGGTTCTGGTGAGCAATACACAAGCTACTTCTGAATCGTTTATAACACGAATTTGCAGACAAGGTAGATGGGCGAATATTAACATCTATCAGAATGTAAGTTCCAAGTTTTTAGCTGGTTCATAGTAGGATTTGCAGTAGCTGAATTATTAAACATGTGGCGTTCGAGTATTTAGAGTGTGGTGTGTGCGTGTGTGTGTTTGTTCTATGGATGGCTAATCTCCGTAAAGTCCAGACAAGAACAAAAGCTGGGGGAAAATTTCCCGACCGCTCTATGGCAGGGCTAAAACACGTAAAGTCCGGGTTGGTCGAGGCTAACCTCCCAATGCTTTATGGCAGGCCTATACTCCGTACGATTCAGGGGCCCAAGACTCTTATGACAGGTTTAACTCCAATAGGCTCTATGGCAAGGGCTACAAGCCCCGTAAGTCAAGGGCCTCTTGAACTTCGCTGGGATTACAAATAACGTAAAAAGATGAAAATTTAAACACGTGTTGGCTGATGGAATACAATTAAAAATGGTTCTTCAAGTAAAGTGTTTCGTACGGTCTACATCGGTTAAAAAAAACCCTTTGAAGTTTGTCGGCACATTGATGTTCACTGAGGTAAGTGGTGGTCTTTACTCACAGAGGGATCCAAAAAGATAAAATTAATATGGGAGGTCAGGCAAAATTCGTTATTGGAGTGGCTACCACGTAACTTTCGATGGTTGGGGCACGTTACACTAAACAATAGTGGACTAGGCTTCCTGGCATACTCCAACTAATAGAAACGAGTGGAGATCGGTACCTCTTGGGTGGGTATGGACACCTGATTTTCCCCTGGTTTGCTCATGCGCAGGGTAGGGGGGCGCTCCTCACCCTGCCGTAATTAGACTGTTCGGCGTGAATTGGCAGTTGTGGCAAGGATGTCGGGTTTTTCGGTAGCATGTTAGTTACTGTTGTTTGTGTCATCGAGCTTGGAATCTCCATCAACCCCAACCATACGGCTACTACCAAACACTTACTACCACACCACCACCACTACTACAACAGGAGAGCGGAGGTAAATAGCTTCTTTTTTTATATATTTTTTGTATAAGTTAGGGACTTCGCTGTGATGAACGTGGGGTGATCGCATGTGTTTATTTCAGCTACGAGGTGGCGCGGAGGCGTAGAACCTGCGTCTGCATTTCCCTTATCTCACAACAAATAGGTAGGGACCATACGTTATTATTATCATTATTAGGGGGTTTTTTCCCTGATTGGTATTATAATCTATTATTATCTGTAGGCGAGGGTAGAGGTGACGTGGTCACTTTCCACTGGGCTCTCACTTCCAGAGTCCAACATCTAAGAGGTTGTAAACCTTATTTATTTATTACCTCGTAATATTATTGTTCAGTACTTAAGGTTTCTCGTGTTTGACAGGATACCGTGGTCATGATAGTGACTGTGTCGAACTCAAACGCTCCCTGAACAGCCAGAAAGTCCCTCAATTACTGACTAGAGTACCAATATGTAAGTTTTCAAATCAATGTTATTTGGATTCCGTAAATTAATTGTTTGACTACACTGTGACGATATTTAATTGTAGGAACAACAGCAGATTGAGATCACGCCCTCGTGCGCCAGGTGTCTGTATGTCAGAGGGAGGCACGGCAAGCAGCCGTTGCGTGAGTACATGCTCAAACAGAATTTGGAGGTAAATCATATTAATGTTTTTTACTACTACTTTTTTTTTTAGTTACTATGTTTACTAATAGAGTGGATATTTCATATTTGTTTTAGTTGCAACATTGCGGCGTGCGAAATGGGGTTCCGAAGAGTCGCTGCGGCGACTTCAATGCCCGGAGGGACCTCAGGCGAGTTGCTAGTGGGTTTCCAATCACTCCTAGAGGACACGGCCAAGTCCACGACGCCTTCGATCTGGCACCTCAATTGGCACTTTATGAGGGAAACCTGGAAGCCTCTCTTGGTCCCCGTGGGGGAGATGATGCGGCGAGGGCTGACCCGTAGACGTTGTAGAGTCGATGAGTAATCGGTCCGCGGGTCCAATGCTGGGTACTGTTACTAAGACTGCGCCATTGCATTTCAACTCATTGTGGGCATTATTCTATGACGATACTGTGCATCAAGGGTCTTGTTTCGTGTCCCAATATGCAGGACACCATAAGTTGGGCTGACTGAATACATATTTCTGGAGTAGTTTTCTTTAATCACAGAATTGGATTTACAAGAGTGACGTGTTTTATTTTATATCCTTTTAATTAAAGTGATCATATAGATACATTCAATATTTTTCATTTAAAGATCTTTTAGATAAGTGATATATGATATATTTTCGAATATTAAAGTGATTTTGGCGACGAAGAGGTGAGGTCTAGGAAAAGTGAGGTTTGGAAATGTGTGGTTAGGCAATTTGGCGGGAAACATGGCGCGCCATCTTGGAGAATTGACCGTCATCGCAAAAATGGACCAATCAGAGCTCGGGGTAAGGGGGCCCTTCTACTTAGACGAGGCCATTGTGTCTCATTTTATGAATTTTAAATATGGCATGTTTAATCCTGGGGTTGTTACAAGGGATAAGTACAGGGAATCAAACTGGAAGATCAGTTCAAGGGAACCCTTCATGTAGAATTTACAAACAACTAACAATACATTTTGGAGGAGCGAGTGTACAGTGCAGATCAACCTTCAAAGGCTGTGAAAAAACTAATTTTGCAAATACTTAGGAAGTGAGTAATCCCAGTAGCAGCCTCACAACGACAGAATTCAGAAGGATGTTTTGTAAATATGTCACCTGCTAAAAGACGGATGTACCACAGTCACTGCGTGGTCTGTAATCAAGCATTTTGTGGCGAGCTCCGGGGCAGAGTTCTGTGTCACTGCAGTGAGCGGATGGGATAAATAAAGATTTACAAACATCTTTGCAATAATTGCACTTAATTGTTTTAAAACTTTATTATATGATATTTGGCTTCTTCTTTTCATGTTATAAGTTATACTATTTTTTGGTAATAATCGTAGGACATTTTAAATTTTATGAAAAATTGTTATTATTAGACATTTATTTGTAAATATACACTTTTATGTAGTATAATTTTTTATATTGTGTTGAATTATTCAAATATTAACACAATAATAGTTACTTCAATTAAAATAAAAATGTATTTGGTTTTTTTTAAATACTCAACCATATTTATTTAGCCTTTAACTATAAAAAATCGTAAAATTTACTACTGCTTTCTAATGATGTAACTTTTAGTAGGCTTTCCATTCTAAGGTTAAAGAATAAACAAAGTTACTTATTTACCTACTTACAGTAAGTTACTCACTTAATAAAAAAAATAGATATAAATGAAGGATTCATAAACCAGGGCAATCATACATGAAAACTAAGTTGATAAAAAAAATATCCAATATTGATCTTAATCAACTTAGATTACATTAGTTTAAAGAAGTTTTCTTCTCATCCTGCAATAAATAAGAAGATGAGCATTTTTTATAAATAAAAATCTAGATTTCTTTCTTTGCCTTTGCAATTATTTAAATCTTCGTAGACTACAATATATGTAGTATCATCTTAACATTAACAGTGATAGTGACCCCACCCACGACCCAATACACGTACAGTGGGTAAGTGACCAATCAACTTGTGTTTGCTGCGAATCGCTGAATATGCTTTTTCAGCGTTGAACTCCGCAGTGGCTAATCTTTTCACATGCTCTTTGATGACGTTCTGTGATTGTTGGGATGAAAAGGGATGAAGCTTGTAACGGGGATCCAAAATTTAGCATGTACCAACCATTTTATTGTCTTCAATGTTTGAGAAACGGGTCAAATACCCTCCTGGAAACCATATCGATTTTTAGTACTTAAAAAATAAATAAAATAAAAGTGGGAGGGTTAGTGATGACTTTCTCTTTTATATATAGAGATATTATAATAATATAGTATAAATATAATATATGAAATAATACATCTATACTGTATCTTAGCATCATTACTTATCTGCCTCAAAGATAAGAACCCTTCTCTAGTAAAAGCACATATAATAATTAAAATAATAGAGATAATTAATGTGGAAATGGATTTACCTGAAGTAGCAGAATGACTTCATAGCATATGGAGTAACTTCTGACAAACATGTGTCAATCCATTAGTGAGGAAAATTATGTTGCTCCCGCTGACGTATTTCTGGCCACTCAACTTATCAGTCACGTCTTCAAACGGCTTCAAGGCTTTACAGAGATCACTGCATATCTTCCAACTCTTCGGCAGTGAGTGACTAAAGGTCTTTATCAAGCAGAGCAATTGTAGCTCGTACTGCTTCTTGAATTGTAGAAATTCTCTCGAGCATGTAGAATCTTGATTTCCACCTCGTAACCACGTCCAATATCAACCGTTTTGGATCTTTGTCTCCAGAATCTCTTTGGTATTTTAGCAGCTTTTCCAAATCCTGGTTGCTTCTTTTGAAGTGATTCACTATTTTTTTTACTTTCTCAATTAAAATTTGAATTGGGGATGCTTTCTGAAGAGCATTTCGAACGATTAAATTAAGGGTATGGGCGTAGCACCCAAAATGTTTTAATTTCAATTCATTTAAAATTGCTCCCTTAATATTGGACCCATTGTCCGAAACTACGACACTTATTGTCTCAATATTAACCTCAAAACTATCAAGAATTTCCCTAATTTTACAAGCCAGGGCGAAGCTTGTGTGAAGGACCCCTCAATCAGACAACAGTCAAGGAGCGACAGATTTCAAATGGAAACTCATTTATTATGTAATGGGCTGCTAATGCCAATAGCTTTTTTGGGCACGAGGCCGACCTAACACATACTGCCAATAATTTTTTAGGATGTTCAGGCAACTGAATCCTGCATTCACTCCGTATGCAGCTAGGATTCAAACTATTAGAAATAGTTTTCCTGCTGAAGGACTTGAAGGGTAAGTCACTGACAAACTGCTTGAACCACTGTCTTCAACGACACTGAATGGCTGGTAATCTTTAGAAAATAGTCGTAAGAGGGATCTGTCAAGTTTCCTTTTTTGACCAGCACTGATTTTTTTTATTTTTTATATATAGGCCTATATGTTCTATATAGTATTTATATTATATATCTTAAACATAACATAAGAAAATTATAGTTTATATTCTTAAATCAACTGTTCTTATACTGATTTCTAAGATCTTGATTTTGCATAGAAAAACACAGCAGAGGGGTGTTGCCCGGAACAAAATAACATAACAGTTAAAGGGTTAATCCCCCAGAAATTGACACATGTGATACATGTGACAGTTTTCATGCGATAATAATTTAACTGGAGTTAAATTATTATTAAAAATAATAATTTAACTCCAGATAAAAAAAAAAACTGTTGAGGCAGATCATAATGCACATCTCAATGAAGCCAAATTCAGATATGACTTAAAAAGCAAGGACACCACAATGGCAAAGAATACAGATACCATTAAGGTATTAACTGGTGATCTACAAAAATGCTTGCCGTCACCTCTCACTACTAATTGTATAAGCTTTTACAAGAGAAAAATTTGGACACTGAATTATACATTGTATGATTCATGTGATTCATCAGTACATTGTATGATGTGGGTTGAATGTAAAGGAGCACGTGGCGGAAATGAAATCGCATCCTCATTTCTAAAATGGACAGATACTGTCATTCCTGGCAGTAAGGTCGAAGAAATTGTTCTTTGGTCTGACAATTGTTACGGCCAAATTAAAAATGTCAGTAATATTGTGTTTTTGTTGGATACTTAATAAGTACCCTCAAATTAAAACCATTACTCAGAAATTTCTACTAAAGGGGCACACCCATATGGAGGCGGACACTGTCCATGCACTAATTGAGCGGAAAAGAAAAAAATTAACAATATGTCTATCTTTACACCCTGGGACTGGCAGCAGTTAGTCAGACAAACCTCCACCAAATATACTGTCCATAACATGGAGCTTGAAGATTTTAAAAATTTTAAGTCTTTGTACGATACCAAATTATTTCAAGATCCACCTTTCATAAGTAGAAAAAAAGACATAAACAAGCAACAAGTTCTATTGTAAAACTGTGTTCAACTGCAAGTAAAACAAACGAACATAGGAACTCTATTTTTGAAAAGTAATTTCAATGATGAAGACCAAGAGGTTGACCTTATTAGATTTCGAAGGCGACGCCTTACAATGCCAAACGATTTGCAGCTGGTATCACAAGTTCCAATACCTATATCACAAAAAAAGTATAATGATCTATTAGCCTTACTGCCATATGTCCCTACAGTTTGTCATGATTTTTACAAAAACCTAGAGCATAGTAATACCACTAGTGACTATCCAGAAGACGATTACCCTGAGGAAGACTGAGAGTTTTGCACTTGCAAACATTTTAGCTACATTTCACCATTAGCATAGTAATACCACTAGTGACTATCCAGAAGACGATTACCCTGAGGATGACTGAGAGTTTTGCACTTGCAAACATTTTAGCTACATTTCACCATTAAATACATTTTTTATTTTATTTGTAACTGTTAATTTTTATGGACAATTAAACTTTTAAACAAGTCAAATACTATTGTGTTTCATTATAGATTACCCCATACTAAGTCTTAGAATGTAAACATATTTTTAGAGGTATACAACACCATGTCCATTAAAAGGGTTAAAAACCGTTTAAAATAATATTTATCAAGTAAAACATAATACCTGATATAAATTAATAGTACATAGAATGTTCTGATAAAATATTATTACAAAATCTAAAGAAATAGTTGTATTAAGAAGATTTATAGTCGAAGAAATGTTTCAATTTGCTCTCCTGTAAAGTTAGAAAAATAGACATGGTGTTCTATCCCTCCGATGTACACACACACACACACACACACACACACACACATATATATATATATATATATATATTATATTATATATATATATATATAAATAAATTATCTCAAAAGAACAAAACAGAAAATGACTGAAACACACATTTTAATACAGAAAAACATTGGTTTTAATTAACTATCTAGAACATATTTGTATCTTAATATAAATGAGGAATTCTTAGAAATAATAAGGCCTACAACTCTACAAAGTTTTAAAATGGCTCATATTTACATAATTTTTGTTGAAAGTTCTATCCAAAACAAATAGATAATATTTGTAAGACGGAGTTGATGGCCTGATGCTACAACAGTTTCTTCTGCCTTCTAGCTTTCTTAGCAGCAAACATCCTTATCACTTCATCCAAATTCACCTTTTTTGCTCTTTCGTTTTCAATGCTTAGTAACATGAGGCTGCTAAGTCTTTCTTGGGTCTTGGCATTTCTCAAATAATTTTTGATGAGCTTTAACTTGGAGAAATATCGCTCAGCACTCGCGACTGTCACTGGTAAAGTCAGGAAGAGAAGAAACGCTGTGCATAAGTCCGGGAAGCTTGATGTCATCCAGTAATTGTTCAAAAACAACAGTTCTGCTAATTGCCGGATCGATGACAACTTCTCAATCTCTGGCCTTAGAGCTCCTGTAAAGGACTTTAATTGAGAAAAAAGGTCGACATTTAAATCATCTTCGTACTCATCTACTAGGATTTTTACTTGTTTTGTGATTTTTGCGTCTTCTGCTTGTAACAAAAATGTTGGGGACAGCACTGAGAACAGTTTTTCAGACTGATTTCAGACATGGCTTCAAATCTGAAGTGCAATTGAGAAATAACTATAGACCAGGGCCGAAGCCTTTAAAAATGGTAAACAATGAAAAAAATTACAGTAGAATGAAACCCATTGGAAAAGGAGGGGAATATGATCAAATGAAAGGAAAATAAATTACGGTCGATCCGAGTTCGAGAAGTGGGATGGGGTGAGTTTTTAAGGGTAAAAAATGGTTTATCTTGATTTCCGGCTAAACTACACGTCCTATGCAAAAAAGTTAAATGGCAAAGTTGTAGGCAATAAAAAGATCTACTACTTTTATATTTGCAATTTTTTCACATAACCTCAAAATTTGGGTGAAAAATTCAAAAAACCAAGTTTTTGGTTTTTTATTTATATCTTTTTCAAAAAAATTTTTTACGAAATTTGGTGAAAACACCTTATTATGTCCCAAATACACTGTAATTTATTTGATTTAAAATATTTATTTTTTCACCTTATTTTCACTTAATATAAAAAAAGCACCCTAATTTTCAATCGAAAATTCTGACGTCAAAATATCAGCTTTTTTCAAAAAGTTTGGGGGCTTTTGTTCGTTGAAATATCTAATTTCTGATGGTGTAAAATAAATATACATTTCTATAGGAAATGTTCTCAGAACATTCAAAAAATTGAAAAAAACCCAAATTCGAATTTTTTTTTATCATTATGTACAATTTTGAGGTATTTATTAAAATTTACACTTTAATTACTCAAAAAACGTAAGATTTCATGTTTTATTGATAAACAAAAAATTGCAAATCAAAATATACTTCTATAATTAACAAACAAATAAGTTAATAAAGTTAATATTTAATAAGACATCTACAATATTTTGAAAAAGTTGTAGAATCTTATTTAAATAATATTTGTAGATGTCTATTTACTGCTGTTTTAAGATAATTTATATACTTGAGTGACCTTCGGTAAATTTTAGCCCATTGTAAGTTATTTCATAGAGAAGTGGGGACGGACCTAGGAGGGTCTGGGCCTTACTACATACCTGCTATTTCGTAGCAGCTGTAAAAACCGTTAGCCAGTATTCGAGATACAGAGCAGTGTACAACATCGTTTTTAAAAATACACGTGCAGGCTGAGTTACTCTAAGTGAATTGTGAGAAATTTAATTTATTCAAAAAATCGTTTGGAATCTACATAGCAAGGTAAATACTATCTGTTTTTTAATCTATATTAATCAACTTTAAAATAAAAATAGCCATATTTTCTTTCATAAATAGTATGTTTAACGTAACATAACCTAAAAAATTAAAATTGAATGATATTTTAGTACAAGAATAAAAAATAGTAATTTCGTTTATTTTATACAAACAAATTTAGTTATACATTTTGAGAAGGATCAGCTGATAACCACCGGCTGTTCATTTGTCATTGGGCTATTAATTAATGACACTTTCTAAGGAATAGTCGGCCTTAGTTTGTAACAATGACTACATTCGCTCATATACACTCATCACATTCATTCGAAATCCATATTCGCCCATATCTTGACGATCGGCGTCTTATGAATAAATAAAATAAATACTCATGATCAAACTTTGATGGCATTATTAATTTAATTTTGTCTTTTCAGATTATCAGTATGGATGGATCTGTTTGTATAATCTGCAATAAGTCAGATGACAAGCAAGTGTATGAAATAAAAAAATCAGCTGTGAATCGTTTAGTGGCGTCTAGCAAGAAGAGAATCGACAATAAATACAAAAAATTTGACACTTTAATATCAGCTTTTATTCATCGAACTTGTCAAAGTCAGTATAATGATGAGACTGCAATAGCTACATTCTGTAGCTCAAGACGTAAGAAATCACAGGAAGGAAAAGAAATAAATAAGGACGCTCTTACATTTAATTTTCAATCTCATTGCTTTCTCTGCGGTGGGTTTTTCTGTAATATTTCAAAAGATAAAATTTCAACTGTTCAAAGTAACGATACAAGAGATAATATATTACAGCATATTCAAAAACAAAACACATTTAATGATTTCGGTAAAAACATTTCAGCTCGTTTAAAAAATGTCCCTGATTTAGTCGCAGTAAAAGCTCATTATCACACTGTTTGTATGACTAATTTTTATAAGAATAGGACAGAAAGAAAAAGGAGTCGCTCAGCATGTGAAAACACTAAGAGTTTTATTAATTATCTTATTAATTATATCGTTGACAAAGAAACTGAATGTCAATTTTCTGTCAATGAAATAAAAGAGGGATTTTCAGGAGATCTCCCAGACTACACAACTATTAAAAATAAATTGAAAGAGCATTTTCAGAACGATATCGATTGTCATTTAATTAAAAGAGACATGATAAATTTGTACAAAAATAGTACCGCAAGTAAGAAACTCTGCAAAGACTGGTATGAAAAAAGATTAAAAAGTAAAGAAGACGAACGAACTAGAATTGTTCAAATGGCTGCTGAGATTGTTTTAGAAGATATACGTTCAAAAGTATACGATATAAATAACTACGAAATTCCAGATTTAAATGAAGGCAATCTTTTTAAGGATGTTCCTGAAACTTTGAAAGTTTTTTTTAAATATTGTGTGTACAAGTAATAAAGAAAAAAGTACAAATAACGTTCGTAGAATGGATAAAAAAGTGGCTACATTGTCTCATTGCATCATCACATCTGTGAGGCCACGTTCTTTTTATCTCCAATTTTACTTGGGTTGTCGTCGATGATTCACAAAAAATACGCCTCCAAAGGATTGATCGACTCATTATCTAATTTAGGTTTGTGTTCCTCATATAAAGAAACATTAAGAACATATAAAGAAACAACGCTTTGAAGCGTCGGTCATCAAGGACCCTGCAAATCATACGTTTTCTCCAGATTCATACGTTCAATTTATTTATGACAATGCGGATCATAATACATGCACGATTGATGGCAAGAATAATTTCCACGCAATGGGTGGAATAATGGTTGCTACACCGGCGTCAAATGTTACTTCAAAGAAAATCATCTCTAGATTAAAAAATATTCCATCTTCTCAAGAGATAGGCGAAATTGGATTTGTGAAATTGAAATGTTATGAAAACAAAAGTTCCGATGGATTGAAAACAGTTCAGATAGAAGATATTTTAGATGTTACGGACAACTATGAAATTTCTTTGGCAGATTTTGCATGGTCTTATACAAAATTTGCAAACAACAAATCGGATGGTTGGAATGGGTTCATGGAAAAGGTACACACTAATTTGACTTTTCATACTTCAAAAATTATTCCTTTGCCGTTTATAAAAAATCCACCGAGTGATTATGATACCATTTTTACATCGTTGGTAGAAGCGGCTCAACAATGCCAAAAACAAGAACAAAACATTGTGTTCGTAACGTTTGACCAACCACTATACCACAAAGCTCGTGAAATCTTAGCTAGTATTGATTTAAATAATGATCCCTACAATTTATCCTCAGTCCAAGTAAGACTTGGGGGGTTTCATTTATTGATGTCGTTCCTCGGAGCGATTGGATTCATCATGGATGGTAGTGGACTTAAGGAGGCTTTTTGTGAAATATATGCTGAAAATTCGTCCGACAAAGCTCTTTCCGAGCACGCATATGCACGAGCTATCCGAGGACATTTTCTAGTACAGCTCGCCTTGTCTGAATTAATTTTTTCATCGATGGAGTTATCGGACACAGAAAAGGGGCTAATGGATACATTTTTGCAGGATTTAGGAACAGAAAATTTTGAAGGCAATTTGCATCACGAAGATTTTAAGATCATAAAAGAAAAATTTATTGAGCATCTAAAATTAGTACAAAAAAAAGGTCCTACCGCAAAACTTTGGATGCAGTACTGGCAAATGATCTCATTGGTTAAAGATTTCATAAGGGCTGAACGTGCAGGTAATTGGGAATTACATTTAAAATGCGTGGAAAGAATGCTTCCCTATTTTCATGCAAGTGGGCACTTTTTATATGCAAAATCTGCCCATCTTTATCTCCAAGATATGCGTAAACTTACATGGTCGTGGTATGTCTGAACGTGTTTTAACAAAATTCGTATTAACAATGATCATACTTGTCGAAATTTGCAATGAAATGGAAGATTTTTGTAATGTTTCTTTTGCAACTACAGAGCAACACGTTGATTCAAGGGAATATCGAATAAAAAGAGATGTAGCTGATTTACAAATATTACAAAAATGTTTCAAACAGGTATGATCCTTTTCCACAGACTGATAACATTATGTCCATTTTTTCTGGAATTATTGGCAATGATTCTGTAAATTGCCATGAAGCGTATGAAGAAGGAAAAAAATCTTTGCAAGCTATTGTTGGAGTGAATTTTGGCAGTGTAAAATTAAAAGGAAAAACAAAGTCTTGTCTCTCAAAACGGTTCAATCTTCCGTTAAAGTAAACGAAGATATTATAGCCATCGATCCATTATTGCTATTTCAAAGGATATCGTTAACGATCGACAGTAAAAAAGATATGGAAACTTATTTACAATATTAGCTTGCACCTTTTCCATTGTCACTTTTTACAGAAAATGGCCTCAGGAAAAATGTAAAATCTCAACTCTACGAATTATTTGTGAGTGTTAATAGACCAACGCATTCTGAAAGCATAGTGCATGTCGTCGAGGGTGGATTTTTACTGCACAAAGTAATTTGGCAGAAAAATGAAACGGTGGAAGAGATCATTAATAAATATTTGCGCTATATAGAAAAACAATTACGCAGCAAGCAGCTATATTGTCTTTGATGGGTACCCCGAAATTAAAAAATCAGCTACTGTCACAACGAGTACCAGCAGCTACTTCAACTAAAAGAGGAGAACGTAATCGTAGAAAAACCTCAGACAATATTCCAGAGTTCGATTATCAAAACCATACAAAAATACCATTTCCGCAAGATAAATTTTTATCTAACGAGATAAACAAGGACAAAATAATAAAAACTTTAATGAAAAGATTACAGTCACAAGGATTTTCCTGTAAACAAGTTGAAGAAGATGCTGATGCTGACATAATTAAGACCTCGATAGAAGTTGCCAGAGGATACTAATAAAACTGTCATAGTTGTGGGGTCAAGATATCGATCTTTTGGTCCTTTTAAATCAATTAAATTCAAATAATCATGACATTTATTTTCTCAAACCAGGCTCTGGAAATGGAAAGGATCTATTTTTCACGTCTAATAGTTTCAAACATGAATCCTTCAAAAATATTGTTGCATTTTTGCATTGTTTTTCTGGTTGCGATACAACATCTGGATTTGCCGGAAAAGGAAAGAAAAGTATCGTTAACTCATTATTAGACGCGAAAAATTTATCAAATTTGGCCAATGTATTTTATAAAAAAAGATGAAAGTAAAGAAAATATAAAAAAAAATGGATTACAATTAATTAAATCTATTTATAAATGTAAAAAAGAAAAATAACACTAAATCAATTAAGGTTTCAAAAATATCAATTGGCAAAAATTAAATCATCCTTCATTTTGGCAAACCTCCCACCCACAGAAGTAGCAGCAGAACAACATTGTTACAGAGCATATTATCAGCTTCAAACTTGGTTGGTAACGAATTGATAGCAACAGATTGGGGCTGGAAGCAACATCAGCGTGGCATTATGCCCAAATTTACAGAAAAGGATTTAATTCCGGAAATATTGCTCAAAACTATTTGCTGCAGCTGTGAAACTGGATGTAACAGTTTAAAATGAGGATGCCGAAAACATGGTTTAAAATGCACAAATTTATGCACTAATTGTCAGGGTTCTGAAAGTTGCTCCAATATGGAAGAAAAAGTCTACGAGGAAGTAAATGATTCAGATGAAATTGTAGATGAAGAACCAATGCAGACTGGAAATAACATTGGAGACGAAGATGATGGTCTTGAAGATTTCGACGATCAACTAGAGTTGGAAAGGTTTGTCGAATCTAACGATGAAGAAATGCCTTCAAAGAGATAAAAACTAATGAATAACTGATTAGAATTTCAGATAAGGTATTTCTAAATAACAAGATTAACGTTTTTGAAAAAAAAATATAATGTATAACATAATCAGAATTAAGTATCTAAATTCAATAGTACGATTTACATGTATATTTTTATATTGTATGAGATTTTCTATGACATGAATGTAATTCAAATTAAATAAATAAACTTTCCAACTTAAAAAAAATTGCAGCAATCATATTTTTTTGATGAAATTGTACATAATGATGTAAAAAATTCGAATTTGGGTTTTTTCAATTTTTTGCATTTTCTGAGAACATTTCCTATAGGAATGTATATTTTTTTTACACCATCAGAAAGTAGATATTTCAACGAACAAAAAGCCCCCAAACTTTTTGAAAAGAGCTGATATTTTGACGTCAGAATTTTTGATTGAAAAGTAGGGTGCTTTTTTTATATTAAGTGAAAATAAGGCGAAAAAATAAATATTTTAAATCAAATAAATTACAGTGTATTTGGGACATAATAAGGTAAGTTTTCACCAAATTTCGTAAAAAAATTTTTTTGAAAAAGATGTAAATAAAAAACCAAAAACTTGGTTTTTTGAATTTTTCACCCTAATTTTGAGATTATGTGAAAAAATTGCAAATACAAAAGTTGTAGATCTTTTTATTACCTACAACTTTGCCATTTAACTTTTTTGCATAGGACATGTAGTTTAGCCGGAAATCAAGATAAACCATTTTTTACCCTTAAAAACTCACCTCCTCCCACTTCCCGAACTCGGATCGACCGTAATTTATTTTTCCTTTCATTTTGATCATATTCCCCTCCTTTTCTAATGGGTTTCATTCTACTGTACTTTTTTTTGGTTTCAAAAATTATCGACCCTGGTCTACTATGTCAATAGTTGCAGAAAAAACACACTTTGACGTTTTTCACCATCATGGCAAGTCGTTCATCTTGGCAAAGCTCATCAAAGTGCTTTTTAACTTTTCTGTTTCTTTTTTCATCAAACTGGGGGATGACTCCTGAAAGTGTAATGGCAGAGGCTTTTATTTCTTCAAAGTTATTTTTCATATTGATTAGTTTTTCTTTTGCCTGTAAAGCTGCCTGAAATAGATCATACCCTTCGCGTTGAAGGTTTTTTATGCTACATTAATAGCTTCAAGGATTTTTGTTTGGATAACGATTTGAAATATGAAAGAAAACTTCTCAATCTGTTTCTTCAATTCCGTAGCTTCGGCTCTCTCTTTGGGTTTAGTAGAAATAACAACTAGTTTAGCTAAAGCTTTCATGACATCTATATAGCAGTTGCTAAGTGCTTTTAGTGCATCAGTTCTGGAAGCCCATCTGGTGGGGCAACGCTTCTTTAATGATCAAGAAGACGAAGAGAAAAGGTCCCATTTTTTGCTGCTTTGACTAAAAAAGACAAAGAGTTGTTCAAGGAGTCTAAAAAATGAAACATTTTCAGGGATACTGGCCATGGCATCATTTACTACCAAATTCAAATTTTGTGCTGCACAGTGCAAAAAAAATCGCTGTTTTTCTAAAATTCTGGTTTTTACTCCAGTGTAAGCTCCAGACATTGTAGCTGCGCCGTCATATCCCTGTTCTCTGCATTTAGTAAGTGAACTTACTTAACATGAATACTAAGTAGTATTTCTTCTTCTATTCCACCTGCTGATTGATCGTCCACCACTTTTAACCCTAAGAAACTCTCATTTATCACCAATGATGTAGGTTTGCTTGAGGCATCTTTAGGGATTGTCACATATCTAATTATAGTGGACAATTGGTCTTTCTTAGTGATGTCTAGAGTGGTATCAAAGATCACTGATTGCATCGTTGATATCTCTCACTATATCGGTTTTAACCTTATTACCTAGAACCTGAATTAATTCATTTTGTATGGCCGGGCTAAGGTACTTTTGATTTGTATTATCACTCAAAAGTTCATGTAACACGGGATCATATTCTGCCAAAAGTTCTATTATTGCCAGAAAATTGCCACTGTTATTTTTTCCAATCTGTTCTCGATGGCCTCTAAAAGCAAAGTTACATAACGCAAGAGTAAGTGTTACATTAACTATTGTATGCAACACTTTGTACCATTTGGTTGTCTCCTTTTTTATTTCTTTTTCAAAACTTGCATCGATTGTTTTTTGTTTTACCCAAACATTAAGGGTGACACAAGCTATTCTGCTATTTTCGTGCTCTTTGATCTTTTTCCCAATTCCTTCCCAATACCTGACACCATTAACCCAGTTATTATGGTAGTGAGGTGAGGATCTGTCAGCGAAAAGCCAGCATGGATGGCAGTACACGAAGTCTCCATTTAAAGAGTAACATAGCCAATCTCTATGAATACACATGCCGATCTTAGTCCTTGTTTCATAATAGGCTTTAGAAAAATAACTGTTTTCTGTTTCGGGTCTTTTGGAAAAAGACCCATGGGTTTGCATGGGCCATGACGCACAATAAGCTTCTTAGTATAGTCATCAACGTTTTCTGTGAAATGGGCCCGGTCTGTAGGGAAAATATTATTTAAATTAAAACTAGAAACTGTCTCCATGTTACATTCTGTTTGTTCAGGTACTTTAACCTGGCTTGATGGACTTTCCTTAATTTCAATGTCTCGGAGTGTACTATTAAAACTGGAACAAGGCAATACTTCGGAACTAGATGGATCTTCATTAGCAGAACAATCATTATTTTCATTGGCTTTTAGATCTAAGGTCAGTCTAGATGTTGAAGGTGGTAAGTCGGAATTAGAGAAACCGTCATCGGTAGAACGATCAATATTTTCATCTGACTTCAGAGTATATGAAGTTAGTTTGGATGTTGAAGGTCGTAAGAAAATGTCTATTTTGGTCATTTTAGACTGTTTCTCACTTTCTTCCATCTTATTTTTTCTTTTTTGCGCTCCACTTAGGTAAATACTCTAAGTGTAGGGCTTCATGACTACAACTGCTTCTTTACACACGCACACTCAATACAATGAAAGTTCACTTTACAAACGACCGTTAAAATTAGAAAATTGACACTGACACTGTGTTAGTAGACGCACATCATTCAAATGTCAGGCACCGGGCTGCCGTCTGCCACTGCACTAAACTAGAGTCAGTGTGTTTAGCGGGAAGGCATCCATCGGTGCGGTGGGAGAAGGGTAGATGTAGGAGGAAGAGGGTTATCATGCAGCTATCAGCTGTTCACTGTGGATTTGTGTAGTACTTTCACATTTTTACATATAATTTATACCATCTTGCTCAGCATAAGACGGTGCTTAATACTGTGTAGGTTAATTAAATGATAAAAAAAATATATTTTAAATATCTTTAGATGCTAATTAAAAGTGACTACGCTTTTTAACAATTCGTGTTTAACGATAATTTGTACCGTTTTCAGGTAATTATATGTAGACATTGATTTACATTCTTTCAACATTCCAACATGACTAAATAATTGGAGTCTGTGCTTGACACGTTCGCTACCAACATGTATAAAATCAACGTAAATATAGACCAGCGTCAACATATAGGTGACATGGAAGTTTCTCATGACAGACCAACGTCAAACAATAGGTGACACGCGGTCTCTGCCCAGAGACCAACGTCAACAATGCTTGACGCAAACATCTATGTGTTTACTAGGCAATCCTTCCTAGTCGGTCTATTTATCAACTTGGCTCTTGTTTGGTGGTCTGCAGGGATGTCTGTCACCTATTTTGGACGCCTGGTCCTCACTGTGGGAAATTATTTTCCTAGCGTGGCAGACCTGTATATCCAACATGCTAGTGATGAGTCATTGAATCGTCTGGCGCGTGTGTTAGTCTGATGTCTGCGCTTGAAAAGTGATGTTTATATTCTGTTAGAACTATGGATCGAAAACGTAGTTGTAGAGAGTGTTTGAGGGAAGAGACAGTGAGATTTGATCGTCTCTTAGGTTATGAATCAGAAGCTTCTTTGTTTAGCTCAAACGGAACGAGTGAGTACGTCCCTACTTCTAACAGTGATGAGGATGAGGTAAGCAGTAATGCATATTATGATATGGACATGGGCGAAAACAATCTGATGATTACGACACCTAATGATAATAATATAGAGTTGATACAGTTGATCTTGAAAATGAACCTAACGTCCTGTTTTATTGTAAATAGTGTACATAATGACTATCATGCTAACCAGAATATGTGGACAAACACTAGTAACATACCACACAATCACACCTTTACAGGGAAAGAGGAAATTAAAACACAATCAACTGGTCCATTTCAAATATTTTCTTGAAAATTTTTGACGAAAGTCTAATAAATAATATTGTTACCATGGATAAACAATCGTAGAACTCAAACTCTGGGTAATCCACCCCCCCACCCCCCCCATACTAATACTCTAACATGAGATATTGGAAGAATACAACAGTAGATGAAGTATAAAGTTCTTAGGAGTTTTGTATTTTGATGGGAAACGTCAATTTGCCTACTATAAAATATTGCTGGTCAACTAACGAACTATATGAACAATGAACACCCTCTTTTTGGCAAAACTATGTAAAGAAACAGATTTGAGTGTTTATTACGATGTCTGTGTTTTTATGACAGGAAAACTGAACATTCTAATAGTAAATTGTACAAGATAGAAAATGTTTTAAATTTTGTCTTGACTAATTTTACCAAAGTTTTCAGTCCAGGTAAATATTTGTCATTAGATGAAGCCATGATTGGATGGCGAGGGAGATTGTCTTTCAGACATTATATAAAAAATATAAAAAATAAGTATAGTGTCAAGTTTTATGAGTTATGCACACCTGACGGTTAAATACTAAATATCCTAATTTATACAGGGAAAGGTACAATTGAGGACTCTGAGAAAGGCCATACTTTTGAAGTGGTCAAACGCCTTACGGCAGACTATGTCAACAAAGACCATACAATCGTTTTAGACAATTTTTACACAAGTTTAGAATTAGCAGATACCTAATGGATAAACAAACCAACATGTGTGGAACACTAAAACCTCACAGAGCAGGTAATCCAAAAATAGTTGTCAATACAATGTTGAAAAGAGGGGAAACAATCAGTTGCCAAAAGGAAACGTGACTATTCTTAACCCCAGATATGCCTAGCGTCCTACATGTAGAACACAGTACAACTCTGTATTTAGCCTTTTATTTCCTATGTGTTCCTTAAACTGCTGCTAGGTGTCAGCATTATCCAGTTTTCAAGTAGGTCCAAGGCAACTAACTACAACACTCAGCTGGTCAGTTCCATGCTTTAGTTGTCATACTAGCTGCATTCCTAACCTCCAAAATAGTGATGGCTGCTTTTTCCACGTGTTCGTGAAGAAAAGTAAGTATAATTACTAATAATCTTTATAGCTTTATTTTTGATTGGGGGTTTCTAATTGTAGGCATTCTAATAGTTCAATTGATACCAAAATATAACCAGTTATTCACTTCTCAAGAATTTTGACAGGGATACAAAGTTGACCTGACCTAAACTATAGGACAGAAGGCACATACAACTATATTTTGGCATTTCCACCTTATATGTGCAAAATTGTAAAACGGTAGCCCAATAAAGCTAAAATATTATCCCTATTTTTGCATATTATGGAAAAATACATAGTTTACAATTATTTTGTCTGATTTCAGGACTTGCTCACTTGACGAAATTCTTACTCTTCTAGAAGAGGATGACGTTCCATTACTACCTCAAGATCAGATAAATATTTACATTCAGCCGCCAATAAATGCAAATGAGGATGTTACTGATGAGGATTCTGGGGATGAGGACAGCCCTACAGTCAACACCTACAGGAAATCAGCTCTTGGCACCTGCTGAGTTGCGGCACGTATATGTGGAACCTGACCCATCGAGGAGTGTAGTACAAGTACAGGTAGTAGCCACTCGGCACAATTTGATAAAGTTATTGACCCACTACCTTCTACTGCAGAACCTAACATTTTGCCCGAAAATAGTGAATCTCTGAAAACCCCCCTAAAAAGGCTAAAATGTCATCAAATAAATCAAATAAAACTGTAAAAAAAATGCATTTATCTAAAAACGTAAAAAAGAAAACAATTTCTTACGATTGTGCAATGATGATCTTCAACCGCATCAAACGATTGGTCTCAGCAGCTAGTAGTTCATACAATTTAACTCATTGGAGCATTTCTCGCTATTTTTTTGATGATGATGTAGTTGCTTTGTTAGTTGATAAACAAACCGCTATGCAGCTTTACGTAACCGACTGGGAGTAAGTATACTCCCAGTAATAATAAGAGGAGGAAATGAAATGTTTCATTGGTGTTCTTCTTTTGAGTGGCATACGTCCAATTACCCTCGAAGAAGAATGTTTTGGGAATCATCACTTGACACGCACAATGATTTAGTTTCTCAATCAATTTCACGGAACAGATTCTGAATTTATCATGTCTAACTTACACGTCTGTGACAATGACGATTTAGATAAAAATGATAAATATACGTAAAGTTCGTCCTTTGTGTAATATTCTTAACAAAAACTTTTTTGACAATGCACCTCATGAAGAATTCCATTCTGTCGATGAGTCTATGGTGCCCTATTTTGGGGCGGCCACAGCCTAAAAACCAATTTATAAGAAATAAACCAATAAGGTATGGGTACAAAATTTGGGTTGGATCAACAACTAAAGGTTATTGTACCATTTGGAATAGACCCATCTCAAGGGAAATCTCAAACTCTATCCCCAGCCTATGCTCATTTAGGGCTTGGAGCATCTGTTGCTGTTGCAATACACCGATGTGCTGAAACAAAACGGTCCCTTCCCGTACCATTTATTTTTTGACAACTTCTTTGGTGGTTTGCCTCTGTTAGAAGAACTAAAGAAAAAAAAAACATAAGAGCAACATGTACAATGCGGGAAGACCGAATATGCGAGATGTCCGCTGGAAAGTAATTGGTTTTCAAAAAAACTTGTAGAGGTGCACTAGATTACAAAAGTAGAAAAAAACAAAAAAAATCATCATAGCGAAATGGAATGATAACAGCACCTGTCCATAGTAGCTTCTAATGTTGATGGTGTGGAACCAATGCAACAAGTCAAACGATTCTCTCACCAAGAAAAGAAACATGTTCTTATTCCACAGCCAAATATTCCACAGCCAAACCTAATCAACAAATACAACAAAAAAATGGGTGGAGTGGACAGATTCGATCAGAATGTGAGTTTGTATCGTATTCAAATACGAGGCAAGAAATTGTATTTTCCCTTGATAAGTGATTGTATCGACAGCGCAGAGCAGAATGCTTGGTGGAAAACTGGACCATCTAGCTTTTCGGAGAAGACTGACTTGCAATTTGCTAGAGACATTTGTAAAGGGCGCTTATCTAAAGCAGGGACGGCCATCGAAGCACTCTAAAGAAGACTCCAGATTTGACCATGTAGATCACTATGTTATTCCTCAAGAAAAACAAACACGGTGTGGGTTGTGCCACTCTAAGTGCACAACTAGGTGCCAAAAATGTGATGTTTGGACTGCACACAAAATGTTTTGTTACTTACCATACTAAGCCATGAATGTTTATTACAATCCATACAATTGCTAAAAACCCAAAGTAAACATTTCTAATGAATGTTAAATGTCTTATAATAAGTAATATCAATATTAAAATACATTGGAAAAAATTGTTTTCTTCCATTACTCCTATTTACAGTTTCTTACCAATAAGCCGTCCCATGTGCCTAGTGTCCTATATGTAGGACGCCACTTTTTTTTAAAGGATATTTATGTTTTTTAGTAAAAATCTGTTAAAATGTAATTTTATTTACTAATTAAAAGAGATTTAAAACAATTTAAGAAAAAAAATTTTAAAAAATAATTCAGGCATATCTGGGTTAAGTGGAAAGACAAAAGGGACGTCCACATGATCTCAACAATACATGGCCCTCAGACAGAAGAAATGACTAATAAGAGAGGCCAAGTGGTGACCAAACCTTCCATGATAGTCACCTACAATAAATACTTGAGTGGCATCGACAAAAGCGATCAAATGTTGGCATACTATTCCACACCAAGAAAGTCACTTAGATGGTACACCAAAGTGTTTTTCATTTGCTAGATGCATCATTGTGGAATAGCTGTTATTTGCACGCAAAGAAGAATGGGATCAAATTGAAATATTTAGAATTTCGAGACATAGTTATTATGAACTTACTTGGATTGCATTTTTGGATTGCATTGGATTGGATTTTTCGATGGCGAGCGGCTCGCCCAACATGCTCGACCGTCTGTGGGCTCCGTCCCAACATGCTCGGCGGATTTGTTGGGTTGGGCGCTCGGCTCGACAGGACGGTCCAACCCGAGCCGCTCGCCCAACATGTTGGGACGTGTGTGGTAAACCGTCGAGCGGCTCGCCCAACATATCCTCAGTCTGACTGAGTTTTCCGCTACAACAGACGTGTTTTGTAGTATTTACATTGTGTATGTAGTGTTGAAGTAGTTTAGCTATGACATTTAACGAGAACAAAACGTTCTGGACGGAGTTTATTGAGCTCTACAGAGAGCAGCGCCCGTTGTGGGACGTAAAAGCAAACATTATTGCAACAAGCATATTAGAAAAGAATGTTACGGTGTTCTTATAGATAAGGCAAAGGAAGTATTTCCGAAAGTGACGAAAAACTCATCAAAAGCAAGATAGGAATCGCTTAGAGCTTCCTTCCGTCGGGAGTTGAAAAAAGTGCAGAACTCTAAGAATAAAACTGGCAGTGCCCAAGATGAAGTGTACGAACCTAGTTTGTGGTATTACGACTTACTATTGTTTACCGTGGACCAGGAAGATACTAGAAAAGCGCCGCTCATCCATTTCACCAGCGATGAAAACGAAGCGGAGACGAGGTGTCGCAGGATGGCGAGGATGACGGAGATAGTAGAAGAAGCATTTAACCAAAGCGGACATGATAATGTAAGTGCTAATTATCTAACTACTAATTAGTTTTTAATTAACTAACTAGAATGCAAACAAACAAGAAAGCTTTACATAAATACTCCTTTGTTTGTCAGGGGAAAAAATTAGGGAATCCAATCCCAGTCCAATTTATCCCCGTAGCGGTTGACATAATAGTTATTTGAAGTTTAAAGCAATTAAGTAATTAGAAATAACAAATAAAAAATATTTGAAATGGATTGATTCCAAGGAAAATAAATGTGTTACAGCATAGAAATTTAAAAAATCCATATTCAACACCCTCTAATTTTGAGTAGGCCTACCTAAATCACAAACGAAGAGACCACCTGAGAGCATAGGTTTCACATGTATCCGTAGCCCACGTGACGATGTTGTCATTCCTTATCAGTGAACTTTGGACTCTCAGTTCTTTGTCCCCCATTACTCGCCCCCTCCCCTCTCACTATAACTCCACTTTACCGTTACAATATCAAAATAAACTTGGTGTTTTTTAACTATCGCTGAATTACTTCATTACATAATATATCTAAACCCATCAAGTTAAAACACAAAATCCTACTTTAATTAGTGACGATATATTTTTTATATTTACTGTCAGTGATTTTTGTTGTTGACTGATAGTTTTTACTTGCCTCGGCATAAAATGACACAAAGGTATTTTTAACTTCGTCTCCCTTTTGTTATCCTGTGATTAAAAATATCATCCGTAATTGGATTCACTAGAAAAAAAAATGTAAAAATATTATTTAACCTTATAGGCTATATAGCGAGAGGCTGAAATTGCCTCTTCTGTATTTGTCATATTCATCGTTAATATTCACACTAAACATTTGATAAATTGAACCAACTGTATACCATTGAAAATATGTTGTAAACTTTAATTTTTATACACAATTCAGAAGCATTTTATTACACGGAGATGGATATATCATTAAAAAAAAACAAATTTTCGTTTTAAAGTCGGGGAGATTGAAGCGTTACCTTACTAAAAAGATCTATAATTTGATGGACAATATTTTAAAACAGTGATTTAATAGCATACTTGCTAGTAAGTACACTCTAAACAACATTACAACATTTGCCGTACAAAACAATAACATGTTTATGTTCTTTGTTAGGTTTTACAGCCAACTTTCAACGCTTGTTAATCATTCTTTCCTTGAAATTCCACTTTTCCATCATAGTTAATAAAAGCACCTTGTACCAATCGCGACTGCACTGGCAATTGATTGTTCACGTTCCATCCGTTTTCTTTTCTTAAGACCTAGCTAGTTGTTGCACGCTCTGTCTCCACTCCCCCTCTTCCATAATGCTATTGCAGTATCTTCCCAATCAACACAACTTGGAGTAAGATAGGCTGGACTTTTTCTTCGTAAAAAGTTGTGTAGAGCACAACACGCAAGAACAATTATTTCTGCTCTCGTGTACGTCAACATTTATTGTCGTATGAAGGACTCTAAATCTGTTCGCAAGTATGCCAAAGGCATTTTCCACGACTTCTTCTTCCACGACATAACCGGTAATTTAAGATCTTCTCATCGTGCTGGATTCCTTTGTTCGGGTAAGGTTTCATTAAGTTTTCCTTGAGAGGAAAAGCTTCCTCTCCTACAAACGTAAATGGCAAGCAAAGTCTCTATTTTCACTAAAGCTTGTTGGTGAGGGTGAGGTTTATTTTCTTTTCTTCAGTAACTCTCCAAAAATCTGTATCCATAAGAACACCTCCGTCAGATACCCTTACATTTGTTCCTGCATTTACATAAATGAATTCGTAGTTTGCATTAACTACACCGAATAAAACGATGCTCGTAAAATCCTTTATAGTTAAAATAATACGAGCCACTTCCAGGAGGTTGCTGGATATCAATGTGTTTGCATCGATAGCGCCAACACAGTTTTCAATCTGCCCAGTATTTTTTGAAGTCTGCCGCAATATTCATCCAATCAGACTCAGTTTGCGGAAACTGAAAAAAATCTATGCAGTATAACAGTACAGTATTATTTTATACACCAAAAAAACAACAGACCTTCTTAGTGCACAAACATTTACAGTCCTCAGCATTTAATAACAGTACACCTTATAATATAACCTGATAATTGGCGCACCACTGTTTTTCTATTGCAATATTCAATTTGTAATCTAAGGTATGTTTTTTTACAGGGGCGTGACAATTCTTCGAGGAGAACAGATAATAGTGGACCGCACGTAACTACGAGTCGATGTTCCAGTTTAACTTATCAGCAACGAGTTCACCACAGACCACTCCAGCTTCGAGTTCCGGTACGCGATCAAACAAAAAAGGAAGAATCCCTTGGAAATGAAGCAAGAGGCATTTTTGGATGTGGCTACCTTCAGTACTTGGTAACCAGAATAGATTCAAAGCTTTCGGAAATTAATGTGGCCTTTCAGCTTGAATGACATGGATCGGTCGCAACAAGTTATAGCCGAAAATTGATCTCTGATGAGTTATTTTATGGCAAGTTAGGGAATCTAAGAGACCATTCAGCAATAGTCACAGAACAAATAAGCCCATCGAAATGTTAACACCTACAAGGAAAATCGAACGAGTCCATTTTTCTGCTAATAGCCAATTTCAGCCTCAGAGACAACTTCCAGGACCCTTACCAACAGCCGTTTAATTTCGACCCATTTAACAACTCATTTCAGAACCCCAATACTTCTAATTATTTTCCTCAACAGTACGTTAACGAACCACCCATCATTCCCTCCTCTTCACAACGACCGGTTACAGAGTTTAATTCAATTGTGACTACTCCAACCCAAACAGGAAATGTATCTACTTCGGATGCCGCTAGTAATAGCGATCAAGGCCGTCTGACAAAATCCAGAGGAATCGGGTGAAAAACAAGTTAGAGAAGAACTCCAGAGTTTTCTGGTGTTGCCAAATACTGATACCCAAGAAAAATATGGGCTAAGTTAAATCTTAGTAACTTATGTTTTAATATTTTTTTTCCAATAATATCGTTTATTTTGTGTTTTCCTTATGCAATATTATATATAGATACTTATCGTTAAGTGTTAATGAGCTTTATAGTGCTACTTTGAGTTTAGTTTACTATACCATATTTAAGTTAAGTGTCAAACCAAATCCACAAAAACATGTAGGGACAAAATGTTTTCATTTTCGTATTTATTAATAAAATTACTTAATACTTTAAATTACTTTAAAAATATGATTTACTAATAACGTGATGTATTCCATCGTTTTGTGTTATGTCTTTATTTGATCATTAAAAATTAGGTGTAGTTTCATATTGTGTTGTTTTTTATAACCTTTGTAAAACTGTATATATAATTACGATTGTTACAATAACTTTTAATATAATACAAATATAAAGGTATGGTTCATATTAATTTCGATATTGTTTTCTGTAAACAAAATATGAAAACAAGAAAATTGTGGAATCAAGTTCGTGGTGTATTTACCCCATCAATAACACAGGTCTGCAACCAAAAAACTGGCATGAAATATTTTTGCCCGTTTTATATGTATTTTTACGTGCTGAAACCGGGAAAATATGCCAAAAAAATTCCATCACATCATAATTTCTTGCAAATTACAGTTTCTTTATTATATAAGTAATATATATTAATTTCCTTTACACTTTGGTTTGGTATAGTTGTTTTATGTAGTTAAACCTCGTATCTAGTAACGATTTTATTCCTTTTAAGCTATACCAATTTAACAAATACTTAATTTTAATTTAAATACAAAATGGGAAGTTGGAGGGGGTGGGGTTGAAGTAGTGGAGGGATGCATTTTGTATACTTGCACTTAAGGCAGCTTAACTCACCACGTACCAACATGTTTGATTGGTTACTAGAGCTACTTGAGGAATCTTATCATTAAGGTTAGCTTGTTATTACACGTTTGCTAGATTGTTTGTAGTGGTTAAAGAGCAAATAGCAACCTTTTTTCATGTACGAGCGTGTTGCTACATGATCAGTTAGTTCCAGTCTGTGCTTGCTGTGTTGTTGTTGCCCACACTCAGTCTACATTCTTTGTTTAACTGTGACTGTGCTCTTGCTTTTCTAGTGAATCATGGCTCATAGAGGTTGTGTTATATCTCCTGATAACTTTTGTTTTATTTGTGGAGAGTATACTATTAAAAGTCAGCAAAGAAATATCAGTGATTTTGTGAAGAAAGTGTATTTTGCTTATTTTAATTTGAAAGTTGGTGACCAAGACAAGACGTGGGCTCCCCCATAAGGTGTGTAGAAGGTGTGAAGAAGATCTCGTCTGTGGTATAAGGGTACAGAAAACATCATTTCGTTTCGGAATCCCAATGATGTGGCGTGAGCAGCAAAATCATACTACTGACTGTTATTTTTGTTCCGTAGATGTAAAAGGTTTTAATTCTAAAAACAAAAAGAAAATAGCATACCCCGAACCTAAATTCAGCTATTCGACCAGTGCCCTCATAGCCTTGAAGTACCAGTTCCACTTCCACCTCCTAGTTTAAATGATGTTCCTAGTAGTTCAGAGGACGAAAACCCTATTCCTTTCACAAGGACGAGTCCAGTTCAGATATTTCTGTAGATGAGGGACCGCAGCCTTTCACGCAGAGCGAGCTGAATGACCTAGTTAGAGACCTAGGCCTTTCAAAAGAAGCTGCCGAACTTCTAGGTTCAAGATTAAAAAATAAAAACTTGCTATCGCCTGAACAACATTTGATTGTTTTAGGACACCGGGAAAAAGAAGTTACTAAAATTTTTTGTTCACGAGGGTGATCTCGTTTATTGCAGTGATATTCACGGACTTATGAAGTACCTTTAACATTGAATATGATCCATCTCAGTGGCGCCTTTTCATAGACCTCGTCTAAAACTAGTCTTAAAGCTGTTTTACTGCATAATGGAAATGAGTTTGGTTCACTACCTTTAGGGACACCTCAGTTCATTTATAGGAAAGTTATGAAAATTTAGCTGTGGTTCTTGAGAAAATCAAATACAATGAACATGAATGGATGGTCTGTGGAGACTTTAAAATAATAACAATGCTGTTGGCCAACAATCTGGATACACAAAATATATCCCTGTTTCTCTGTTTAGGGGACACGCCGAGCCAGAGACCTTCACATGGGGAAAAACTGACTGGCCACTGCGTACATTGGTTCCTGGTGAAAAAAATGTTGTTTACACCTACCTTACGTTCCACCTGAAAATGTTTTGCTCCCACCTCTTCACATATAAAACTGGGGCTTATGAAGCAGTTTGTTAAGTCACTGCCGAAAGATGGGGACTGCTTCAAGTACTAGTGCTCCAAGTTCCCAAAACTCTCTGAAGCCAGTTGAAAGAGGGGGTTTTTACGGGCCCTGACATCAGGAAACTTTCTTTCTGATCCTCTTTCTCCGAAAACATGAATGAAAAGGAAAAAGAAGCATGGAACTCTTTCAGGGATGTGGTAAAAAAATTTCTGGGGAACTCCAAAGACCCTCTTTACAAAACGATTGTCAAACGCATGTTGGCTGCTTTGAAGAGCTCGGATGTAATATGAGCTTGAAAGTTTCATTTCTTACACTCTCATGTTGAGTACCTTTCCCTGAAAATTTGGGAGCGTACAGTGAAGAACAAGGGGAACGTTCCATCAGGATGTCCGTGACATTGAGAGACGATATCAAGGAAGGTGGAATGTAAACATGCTGGCAGACTACTGCTGGATGCTGAAGCGGGACACAACAAATGAAAAAAGAAAGCGAGTTCGAAGGAGTATAAATGAAAAGAAAAGAAGATTTCACAAAACCATATGAAGAAAAACAAGTGAATATAAAACTGTGAACTCTATAATATTGATTTATTCGTTTAAATGATTGTATTAACCAAACTATAGTGTTTTTATTATTTTATTTCCCCACAAATTGCAAAAAAAACTATACGTGCTGGAGGAAAATGGTTGTTATTTTTAGATTTAGCACACAAAAAAACATAGTATTTAGAAAAAATATCTCATGCAGCTGACAAAAAAATTTTTTTTGCAGACCTGTGATAATTATATTATAAAGGTATGTCTGCGAACCTTCAAGAAATCGGTGTCTGAGGACATCAAAAAATTACTTCACAGGTTTCTGGAATTATCACTCCTAGGGCTTGAGGTGATATTGCGCAACTAAACTTCAAGTTTTCGTAGCTATCTACCGCTGGCTAGAAAATGAAGCTGTAGCTACAAGGTCGTTCTTTAGCAGGAATAGATTGTCTCATTCGCGGAATCTTTCTTTTCAATATGTTCAATATGTTGTAACTCTTTCAAGTAGCTCTACAAAAGACTCTTCATTCATCCGCAAATAGTTCCTTGAAGTCTTGAGGTTCGTTAGTGGCTAGCTCTGCCAATAAAGACATATGACTGAACTGGTTTCTATTTAAAAGCCACGTTTTGGTCCACACGCGTCGTTGCTTTTTTTTCTTTTTACCTAAACACATTACACCACCACACAACGCAACAGCTGAGTCAAAATCCATTTTATAACTGACGAAGTACCACGATGCTCGGCCGTAGGCTCGACCGTAGGCTCGACCGTGTGTGGACGCCTCCCAACTCCAACCTGACACCCAACCTGACTTCAAACCCAACGGCTCGCCCAACATGCTCGACCGTGTGTGGGGTGCTTAACACCTCGGGCAATTCATCAAAGAGCTGCTCTAAAACACAAACTTGTGAAGCACCCGAGAATTAGATGTCGTCGCTGTTATCAAAAAGAAAAAAACAATGAAACAACAACTTTTGCTTGTGACATGTGCAAAGACAACCGGGGAAAGAACATTGGCTTATGTCCAGTACATGCTTTGATGAATGGCACAATCAGTAAAACTGGATTTTCCATTACTATTTTATTCTGACTCAGTAGTATTCCACATATTTTATGTTCAATTTCATTACTTTTATGCAAAGTGACATTCCATATATTTTAATTTTTAATTGTATCACTTTTATTTACATAAATATTATAAGTTTTAGAAGTGTTTTGTGGGATGACTCATTGAAAATATATTTGAACAATCTTAAATTTTGACAAATTTTTAACATTTGTATTCTTTTATACTATACTTGGAAATAATAAACATATAACTTGTTACAATAAATATGTATTTATTATACCAAAATGGCTATATATAGTATTTATGTATTGCGTCAACTATAGGTGACGTCGGTCCATAACAAAACACTGTACTTTTATGCTATAGAGATTTGACAATAGACCGATGTCACCTATAGTTGACGCAAAAAAAATTTAATATACTAAAGATTTACCATACTTGGTGATAATAACTTGACAATTTTGATATTTAAAACATAAAATTCATGATAAAATAAAAATTGGTCTAGTATGAAATACATAGTTAAAAAGGACTTGGTCCATAGCTATAGACCTGGCGTCAACTATAGTTGACGCTTGGTAGCGAACGTGATAAAGATTTTCAATTGTTCATTTTGATGTTAAGTTAGTTCTAAATAAACCAAATAATTTTCAAAGCAAAATATGATACTGTAATAATTCCCTGTTTGACAAACATTTAGTGAAATTAGCGTAACTGCGTAAATACTAAAATTATTCTTTTCGGAGAGTAAAGATTTGATGCAGATTACAAAATGGTTTCATTCTAAACAATACAGGTAAAATTTATAAGATAATGTTACCTTTATAATATTATTTTCAACTGAATTTATATTGTCACACAGTGCTTTAGATTCTATGCTTTCTTCTAAGGGCTTTTCTATACGGACCTTTTCAACGCGGCAGTTTGAAAGCTTTGAAAACACTAAGGCTCGGACTACACGAGCGGACAAAACGCCGCCGAGTGTACGCTCCATTGATTAAAACCATGACTTCTTATGAAGTGGACTACACGAGCGGTTCTACCGCCTGGCGAAGACGCGTCAATGCGGCGGCCGACGGATCGAACGCCTCCGGAGGCGTCAAATCGGCGCGCCGATCGTCGCTCACCGGAACTACACGTAGCGGTAGGAAGCGTTTTCTCCCCGCGCCCCCTTCCATCCTCCCCTCAGTGGACGAGTCTATTGTTGTTATTTACACTCTACAGGCAAGTGGAATAGTGTTTGGCAAAAAAACGTGTCTGGTTTCTGTTGTATTTTTTTTTTTTGT
>JAQJVL010003254.1:0-65454 GCA_035578905.1 Stictocephala bisonia | reverse complement strand
AAGTATTTTGCACTAGCAAATATGTTACCAAAAAATGAAGTAATTGAAGTATACATAAGGCGTACCGTGATACAAATTTTTTAAAATTTATGTTGGATAGAGAATAAGGTTTTGTGATGTTTTCAATTGATACACAGTCACTTACTGAAGATAATGGTTTATTTTCACATTAAAAGATATGTCTCACATTAAAATGGGTCTCACGAAGATGTCACCCCACGCCATGAGTCCCAAATGTGGGTCTCATGCAGACTGTCACAAAATATTATGTGGCCCCGTTTTGGGTCTCAATATCAATGCTTTTAAATGGTGGAATATGTAGTCGTGGCGCCACAAGACATCTCGCTATGCGTAGTTTGAATGTATCATGTCAGGTTTCAGACTTATGATTTTTCAAAGTTGTAAATTTGTAGATGATTAAATATTTGCTATAATTTTAATTTCTATAGTTTTTATAGTTACAAACTGTTCTAATTTACAACCTATTTATACGTGAATGTATTAGGCCTATATTTGTTGACATGTAACTTCTTGCAGTTTTTATTTAGTTTTCAAATGTTGGCTACACTGAAAAACAGCTGTTAAAAAATATTTTGCTTTATGATGATTTCTAAGTTATAACCTACACTGAACTAACCTTACTGGATAGTTGATTGATCCTTCAGTATTCCTAATTTATAATTTTATTTTATCAATTCCAAAGCATTATTAACACTGGTATGTGTATCTTTGTACATAAGTTCTTTTCAAAGCCTAACCCTTGAGACCCAAAAATGGGACTCATGGCGCGTGGGTACAGGTACAATTTTATTAGTTACTCCACCAGGCCATGAGACCCACTTTTGGGTATTTGTTAAATATGGAGTTTTTTACACACATTTAGGCTAGAATTTGGCTAAGAAGCAAGAAAAACATAATATATAACAGGTATATGGGAAAAAGGTTCATGGCCTGGAGCTACGGTTCCTAAAAAATACTCTGGCAGTCAACCTGTTAACAAAACAATACCAATTCGGAAAACTTGCTGGTAGTATGACCAGTTTATAAACCGATTAAAGATTACAAAAATTATTACTTGTTATAGTATTGAGTGGTTATAAAATAGCAAATAAATCTGTTTAACTCCAGTCGCCGAAACCTGTGCCAGCTCCTCTATTCAAGTTCGTGTGCACGTTACGTCATGATGTAGCCGTGCGTGCTTTATTGATTTTCCGTTCCATCTAAGATTCTTATGTTGACAAACTGCGGTGTTGGTGACGTAGGTGATGTGGTAGTAAAGTGTAACGGTGTTTGTGGCAAATTGTTTCACTACTGATGTGCTAAAGACGATCTGATCAGGAAGAAAAATCGGCCTTTTACGGACTGAAAATGCAAGGATTGCTGTAGTGTATCGTCTGTTCCAAGCAGTGTGGAATCAACACCGTGCACTTCCCTCACTAAGGATTATTCCGTTAGAGTTTTGTAGGATCTCAAGTCTGAAGTGTTCAAGTAGCTAAGACCCTTCAGATCTGAAGTTGATGAGTTGTCAACATCAGTCAAATTCCAGTCCGAGAAGAGTCTGCGGTGCTGTTGAAAGAAGTGAAGTCGGAATTATTAGCAGTCCAGAAGGAAAATTAATAATTAAGGATTGAGAACGCTGTACTGGCCAATGACGTCTGCTTTCTGAAGATAAGATTCGGTCCTTAGCACAATACATTAGGAAGAATAATATTGAAATCAGCGAAATAAACCTAAAAAAAAAAAAACACTGACAGCGTCGGGTTGCCAGTGACGCCGAAAGAGAACGTCGTAGACTTGGTGAGATATGTTGGAGCCTACCTTGGGTTGGATATCCACGTGAGTGGACTTAGATACTATTATACTAGCATATACAACATTCTGTATTTACATTAATTACAGTGTTAAAATCAATAGAATTTTTAAGTTGTGCTAAGACTGAAAAGAGAGGAATATTTCAATTTGTATCCTTCTATTTCTGAAAATGTTTAAAATTAATAAAGATTGCATATAAAATCAAGGAAAATAGTGAATTGAATTCATTTCTGAAGATAGCTCGTGCAATTAAATCACTAATTGGTGGATGGGGACAAAGACAGTAATTAACGACGCACGCCCAAGAAGTGTATTGGAATTACTTTGACTGGTTAGTGAATATCGTTTATTAGAGGGCTGAACTGAGACAAGCTTATTGACGGTCATGACAAACGGATTTGGATTGTAAGTGGGCGTAACTGTTTCATTTATACAGTACTTATTGAATATATAATCAAAGAAACTAGTCAGAATTAAATTAAATTCATTGCTTAATATGTTTCGTCCAATTAAATCACTAATTGGTGGACGGGGACAAAGGAAGTAATTAACGACGCACGCCCAAGAAGTTAATTGGAATTACTTTGACTGGTTAATGAATATCGTTTATTAGAGGTTTAGACTGAGACAAGCTTATTGACGGTGATGACAAACGGATTTGGAATTTATATGGGTGTAACTGACTCAATCACATATTATTTATGGTTTCCTAGTACATTACCATTATTTGCTTGTTGACACTGAAAATAATACGTTTTAAAAACTAAAATGTGCTTTTATTGTGCCTCTCACATTAAAGTAAATGATTAGATAAATTGTTTTAAAGTTCCCTGGAAACTCAAAAAACTATTTGTCCAGTAAATGACTTTTGAAAACACAGATGATCGTTTGATCTAAAAATAAATTGTACATGGACCTGTATTAATTTATAGTTTTAAACTCACAATGAAGATCTTCTCATTTCATTAGTACACATGCATTTCTGTTCTGAACGGTCTTTTAACGTAAAACATTGTGTCTATTTAAATTGCTAAGATTTATTTAAAAGTGGGTGTTTAAATGGTTTTGAGTGTATTATTTGGGGTTGTATATTTAATTATACTGTACCTCTGTCCATTAAATTCCACTAGGTTTTCAAATAAACTTTGTTAACATGCTCACAATTTATTATTTTTGTTTACAATGTTCTACTTAAAAAAAAATTATACATTACAAATTGTAAAATGGAGTTTTACTCTCTAGTTACATGGTTCACTCACATATGAAAGAAACCTAAACGTCATCCTGCATTTCTCACAATGACAAATTGAGTTGAAGATTGTGGTGTAAGGGGAAATATGATTGGAAGAAAACAGCATTTCATATGCCAGATCCGGCGTTGTGACTGAGACACTTTCGTTGGTTTAAAATGACACAGGGAATTGTCAAAATGCAGATGTGTTCAGTTAAATAGAATTAGTATCCTTCCGCTATCTATTTCAAGACATATTGTATACGCTTCAGTTGTGTTTGTATTATTGTTTTAGAGTCCTTCATGCTTTACTATTTCACCAACGAAAGAAATTTTACCTGTATATCTTTTAACTTTTATTTATCATAGAACTATTTCAATTAGTATCATAGAACTGTTAAATCTTAAAAAACTAAAAAACTTTAAGGAATTTTAATAATACTAAAAAATATACATAAAGCTCAAACATCTCCTTTAAAGTTATTGTAAAACTAATGTTGTCAATAATTTAAAGTTTAAATTAAATTTTATCAGTGCTTTGTATTACAAAATGTTTTGGGTAAAGATTACACTCATTCATGGACATTTCTTATAGAAAAATGTTCGTGAATATTTTTACATATTGCCATCACAATTTATTAAATAATCATATAGTCTATAGTAATTGTATGTAATAGGTAATAATATATCAAATGTTAAATATGAGAATCAAGACTTTCATAATTTATAAAATAATAATAATTATAAATAAATTAGTTATAGTAAAGCCCTTTTTACATTAAACTGCTCACACTCACAGTAAGATAAAACTGTTTATAACCGAACATAAAAGGTAAGACTAATCCACGCAAATTTATGCTAAAAAACATCTTTTCACTACACTACTATGAGTTCAGCTGTTTTCGTTATGTGTTTACAACCTGCGAAACATCATATTTTCAACAGCTGTCCATTGTTTACTACCGAAAGTAACATTGTTTACAACCGAAAATTTTCCACAGTCAGCAACACCTGTTTTTAAAACATGTTTCTAATTTAATAAACAGTTAACATTCCAAAAATGAGTTTTTATTCCGTAGTGTAGTGAAAAGTATCGTTCAAAACTCGAGTGAAAGTGTTTTGTATGTTCTCGACCATTCGAAGTGCTCAACAAGTCTCTCACTTCAAACATATGGTCTCGAACATGCAAAACCCCACTTTCCACTCTTGTTATGAAATATACTATTGTTAGGTACTGTCATTAATATGGACATGAGATATCTACGTAGCGAAAAAAAATTGGATTAGATTTATAAATATGTTTTAATAGTACCATTTTAGGTGCCATAAGATGCGTTAAAAAATATACTAATTCTTTGACTTGAAATATTCACTATATAAATAAATGAAATAAATTTATTTCATTTATTTATTGAAATAAATGAACTATATATTCACGTTTTTAATTCACCTGCAGGCCTGTGTGTGGACTTCATCACCGAGAGAAATAACGATCTTAAATCACTTTGGGATTCGAACCTTGTAAATTGCCGGCCACAGTCCGAATCATTCGCTACTCAGCCACCATGTCGGCTGATAATTATTGTTTTAGATTATATACTATAAAACACAATATTAATTCTATTGTGTTGGATGTTGTTGGATATAGGAGTTTTTAAATATTTGCAAATACTGAAAAATTAGATTCAGACACAAAATATGTGAGCAGCAGTGACAGTATTGAACCTCGAGTTAATTTGTCCATACTCTAAGTCAAATATTCAGAGATGTTGATTTATTACAGTTCCCTGAGTTTCATGAGAATCGTTAAAACATTTACGCGAATAAAATAAATATGGATCAACTGTCATTATAATTAGTGAGATGTAAAATATTATGATATAAATAGAAAAGTTTTTTATTGTAAACTTTAATAAGACCATTTGAAAAGAATTCAAAGTAAACCATTCGATAGAATTAATAGAACTAAGTTTTAGTGAGCAATTTTGTATTTTATTTTATAAGTTTCACAATTTAATTTATATGTTCTAATTAAAATTCCCGATTGTATAAAATTTAATGACATTAAATTTCAAAGTCATGTATTCAGCTAATAAAATAATTGACAAGCCTGATACTTACTTTTCATGCCTACACATCATTCGGATACTGACTACTACACAACACGGACACCCCAGACTTCTCTAGTAGTTTCCACGCCAGTAGCAACCGTTGAATGGACACCATGTCATTATTAAGAGGACCGAACTTAGAGTTCATTGCCTACAATCTTCACAAGACTTTGTCCCCAAGTAGTATAATATACTTTGAATGCGTAGTATAAATACACAATGAGAATGTATTTTATCTAGAGATATCTGCACATTGGCCTATTTTATGGAGAACTATAGTTCATTGCACATTTTTTTAAAGTGAGTAAGGGTATGTTTCAATGGCTGACGTAACAATATCTTTTTTGTAATTCTCCTAAGACCTACCCACAAATTGTAGACTTATCTATTATCACACACGATGATGACCTTTCAGCGGACGTCTAGTCATCATAGTTGCTGCTCAACACATACAGTTGCGTATATAGTTTCTACTATCCTAACTCATCGCTTCTCCAATCTATAACATATTCTTATGAATGTACTACCAAAGGGCACATAATAGACATAACCAGCATACGTTATGTTGTAGAAATTATAGAATAAATTCACTATCATAGGTCACTTTCAGTTTGTTCTTAGATCAAATGTACATGTTTAAGCTACTAATATTGTTATCATATTCTAATAAATTATTTTGAAATAGATGTTTATTGTATTTAGAATTAATTAAATTCGTTGACATATTTGTGGTGCAATTATACAAAATGTTTCAAAGTCTGTAGAAAAATGAAACATAAACTACTGAGAACAAATATAAACTTACAATGTTTTCCTCCCAAACAAGAAACTGTTTTGAAGTGAACTTTCTTCAAATCCCTCCAAATAATGGTTGGCAATGTAAATTGCCCTCTAGTCGGGCTTCAGCGCTCCATATTTATGAGGCTTTAGAGCAAATCTCTTTCGCGAACGGTATTCCACCGCAGGTTTTGTACATTTGAATATTATAAATCAATTTAATATACAAATTGTGAGGATATATGAGTGATTATGAAAAAAGTTGGTTACGGTTTTTGTGATTTAATTTACTTTAAATATGTAAGGGAATTTGTATAACACATCATAAGACCTTTTTCTGTCCATCACGATAAAACAATTAATTTATTACATGACCATACGTGTATTGTGTCTCCTTACGTAGTAGAAGAGGAGTTTAATTTATTTCCTTGCTTACTAAAATTTTTACATGTTAAAGGTAAATGGTTTTTGATTATTTCATAGAATCTTTCTGTTTTAATTTAAATTTAAGATATTGAAGCATATTCAAATACGTACATGTTAAAACTAGACAAAAGTTAGTTACAAAGCTCACGAGAGAGTGAAAAAAGAGCAAAGACAACTTGTTGAAGTGAAAGAAAAAGATTATTTTTATAGAAAGAAATTAGTATGGACACAAAGACATCTAACTTAAAACAGCGTTGAATCAACATACTGTGGTTGATTTTCCCCATTCGTAAATAGTAATAACAATATTATTATACCTTATTCGGCCTGTATTATTTAATTATCAAACAAATATTAACAAAGAAATGTAACCATACATATATAAATGTTGATTTTTGTGCTTTTTTTATCTAAAAATGATACATAGTATCATGTGCAATTTGTATATTGTAAGTGGTTTTAGATAATGAATGTGTTATGAGTTGAACTGGACTTATAAAAATAATATTTCGTAACATTTTAAAAGAAAGAGCCAATCTCTTTTTTAATCTTAATCGCCATTACCTATAGATTATTTTCCATACACCCATTTTCTATTTATGTAAGGGGAAATATTTAAAACTGCACGGTAAATTTGAAGAAATAACATTAAATTTACTATGAATATTGAATAAATGATATTATTCACATTGTCTTGTTTTGGGTGACAAAAAATATATTTAGTAACTTTATGCTGTAACTAGATGATACATGATTATTTGTTTTAATTAAGGCCCACAATTAATTGCATAGACTTAAATATAAATAATTAACTTGTTATTAATTTATTTTTGGTTATGTATAAATGGTTATTACTAAACTTAGGATACTTCTCCAAAAATGTGAACGTAGCCTAAAAACATTTGGTAGTAAGGTAAATAGTGATTAAAGCCCTCAGTAAATGTTCTATATGAAATCATTTTTCAAATATGATTACCAGTAAGAAATATATGATTAGTTTTAATCAACTCAATATTTTATTTTTATTCTGTTTTGATATATTTTACTACAAAAGTGTCCATTAGTATGTCTGTTTGGAATAGGTAAGACGTAGGCATTACGTTATGTCAGGAATGTGTTTGGATATTGGTTCTCAACAACAAAGAATAAATTGTCTTCAAAAACAGCGTACTAAATGTTATATAAAGTTCTTATGTTATATAAAAACAATATATGTTATAATCTTGGAAATGCTGTACTACTGTGACGTTCAGCGAATAAAAATATATAAACGCAAAAATAGACTTGTCATGGTATAACAATTAAAATCACGTAAGAGTTGGTAGAGTAAATTTAAAATGTTGTCCTTGTATCTATTTAGGGTTCCAAGCCCTGTTGTCCTTGCAAGTTACCCCATCCTTAACGAGGTCCTGGGTATGTGTGCTATCTAGATGGACCATTCATCCAATGATGTACATTTTGATAAATTACAGTCTAGGTAAAATATTCATGTCCGTAGTCATAAATCACACACAAGGTACGTTTAGTTTGCTAAACGGCTATAGTCGCTTAAACTTCAAGATTTAATAATTTGGTGGTTAAAACTTCACACATTTTAATCTATTAACGATTGAGGTTTTAAGCATGTTAAAAACGATATGTTGCCTTGAACGTTTCTTTCAAATAAGACGATTTTAATTTTCTGAATGTTAGAGCTAAACACTAATCTAGGACCAACTTTGAGGGTTCTAAACTTGTCGGGAACTGCCTTAGACGTGGTTTAGTGAGTGAGTAGCTATGTTTAGTGAGTGAGTAGGTATGTTTAGTGAGTGAGTAGCTATGTTTAGTGAGTGAGTAGCTATGTTTAGTGAGTGAGTAGCTATGTTTAGTGAGTAAGTAGCTATGTTTAGTGAGAGAGTAGCTATGTTTAGTGAGTGAGTAGCTATGTTTCGCATTTATACTCACAGTTTATTTGTATATAATACTTCTATGAAGAATTTTCAAAAATATCGTGAGAATTCGAAAACAAATTTATTTTGCATAGTTTAAAAAACAATCTTCAATTTTAGATGCACAACAATCTATTGGATTAAACTCTGACAAAATGGTAATTTTCCTTGTTTAGTAACACTTTTACACTAAACTTGTAGGCCTATGATCTAAAGGATTATGCATAATAACATAAACAATTTTAATGCATATCTTGATGTTTTATTTCAAAATTAAATACACTTTAAGAAGTAAAGTTATAATATAATACATGTACTTAGAATTAACTTTATTCAAATTAGTACATTTTCAATATAAACCAATACAATTTAATTTCAACAAGGCCTTTTGCCAGATTTTATTTAAAATTTGTATGTATTTAACTAACCAGTATCAACTCAAGCTCATAGTTGTGATAGTTTGGGTATTTAAACTTTGTCTGTAATCTAAAATATGCATTATCATACGTTGATAAATTAAATTTAATTTATACTTTCAGGTGAGTACAATGTCGTGGTGGTAAGTACAGCACTTCTAAACAGGTTTAGATCACAATTATCAGCAAGAGTCGAATACATCGTGTTGTGTTTTAAGCATTCTATTGAATTAATTTAGTGTATTTGTTAAAAGAATATGTGAATATGTTCCATTCACCTTCTACTGTACTGTTTCGCCCTTTTACTATGTGAATATGTTCCTCGCTCAGATCAATAGTCTATGAGGAATGGGCAGAGTAAGGTTAAGGATGAGATCGGCCTCTCCTTACAAAATAATAATAACACATAAATATAGTATGATAACAAGAAAATACTATAAATACAAGCTCATTTATTAACATTTTAAATTGTGGTGTACAATTATGATGCAAGTTTTCAAGCCACTCAATTTAACTTGCTCAAATTAATTTATATATAGTTACTCAGTTATCTATAACTTTATATAAATGTAACTAAGATTTAGTTTCATATGGTACTAAATAATGAAATGTATCTGATTTTTACGACAAAAAGCGTTTATTTAAATGTAATTTAATTAAACTGTTATGACATGCAGCATTCTTTTCAACATAAATTTCTTAAATTGTAACAGCAACTGGCATTCAGTTAAAAATAAAACTGTTGTTTCATACTATAAACTAAAAACATCAGAATAATGTTGAAAAAAAGTGTCCTGCCTTCTATTGATCTCAGATGGTACAGTTAATGTAATGGTTTTCTTTTATTACTAGAAATTTAAGAAGTTTACATGCCTTGTACAGTCTCGTCTTAGTACATTGCACTTAACAATAATATTGGTTTTTACATATTACATTTGCACTTAATAATATTGGTGAATGGGTGGGTCAAAACGTGGGAGGATGTTATCAATATTACTGTACGTGGAAGGATGTTATCAATATTACTGTACGTGGAAGGATGTTATCAATATTACTGTACGTGGAAGGATGTTATCAATATTACTGTACGTGGAAGGATGTTATCAATATTACTGTACGTGGGAGGATGTTATCAATATTACTGTAAGTGGAAGGATGTTATCAATATTACTGTACGTGGAAGGATGCTATCAATATTACTGTACGTGGAAGGATGTTATCAATATTACTGTACGTGGAAGGATGTTATCAATATTACTGTACGTGGAAGGATGTTATCAATATTACTGTACGTGGAAGGATGTTATCAACATTACTGTACGTGGAAGGATGTTATCAATACCACTGTACGTGGAAGGATGTTATCAATACCACTGTACGTGGGAGGATGTTATCAATATTACTGTACGTGGAAGGATGTTATCAATATTACTGTACGTGGAAGGATGTTATCAATATTACTGTACGTGGAAGGATGTTATCAATATTATTGTTATAATCTACAACGGAAAATATATGTTTAAAGTATGACAGTCTTCGCTAAATGTAACAAATCACTACATTTAAATTGTAGTGATTTGTTACATTTAAGGCGTATTTATTAATGTTATCAAATGGTGGTTTGAATGTGAAAACTATCACTTTGAATAATTAAGTACCACTAATTAAAAGTTATTTGGCTGTAGTTAAACTACACACTGGGGAGGGCTGGTTATTGTATAATCTCCACAAAACATTGCTACTTGACCGAAGTTTAATGTAACTTGCTGCGGAACGGAGTTGGAAGTAATTGACGGAACGTGTTCGCCATTTGTAGGCCCATGTTGTTACTTATTAACAAATGTGTTAATTGCAATGTTTGAATTCAATATTGGCACTTCGCTTACTGTTGAATATTAGCTATTTGAGCCACAAACATAAAGTTGACTTTTATAATACGTTGAATATGTAATTAAATGTAGGTGGAAGAGGCAGGAAAATATTTATACTTAATTTTCTTTGTCACCTTGATGTCATTATATGTTATTCTGCATTAATAGCGTGATTTATTTTAGTAATTTTAAGTAAATAACAAATATATTTCAAGTAATATTTTGCTTCTTTAGCCAATCATAACAAATAATAACGTCGAAAATGTGTAGAAATATTATATGGATAATATTAAACAGAAAACAGTTATTTTTTTTTTTTTATAAAACTGAAACGTATTTGCAAAGATATTAAAACTTTATCAGCATTTCCAACTATGATGAGAACATTTAAGGTTTATTTTGTTATTTCACATTAACTGTTATTTTGTTATTAAAATATAAAAATGTATGTCTAAGGTGATATCCGTACTGCACCCCACCCTGACACATTTATTAGGCCATACTGAGGGTGGGTGGGAAGGCACCGGACTCAGGAGGGTAACAAGGCCCCCAACGAGACAAAAAAGTTATAAAAACACTATATATATATATATATATATATATATATATATATATATATATATATATATATATATATACTCGTATATATATATTTATATATATATAAATAGAAAAACAATTAAGAACCAGAAAATAAATAACATAGTTTTTAAAGGCAAAAACCAATGCACACAAAAAATGGTGGAAACTTTGAGCTGTTGCTCATCTGTGACGTTGACAAAGATACAGTTTTAAGTAACATTATATGCCTGAAGACTCAGAAAAATGGACAAAAATAAAACATCACTAGGGTAATAGAAATAAAAATCAACTAAACATAAAACATTACAGCGTATTTATTAATATACGCCCATTTGAAGTTAGTTCAACAAGAAAACAAAAACCTACAGGAAAATAAATAATTCACAACAACTACAACAAACAAGACCAAAAATATATTAAATAATTAACCAAAAAACATTCAATGATAGTAAATATTTTTAAACAAAACAACACAAGAAAACTAAAAGTGAACAAATACTTTAACAGAATGTTGACTAAATATAGAGTCATGAGTTAAAAGCCAGTTTGGAAAATAAAATGAAATAAAAAAACTCAGGTAGTTTAACTATTGCACCAAATTCTGCTGGCGAGACAGGCCGGATCCTAATCGAGAAGAACTGTAAAAGGGTTACAGAGTCCACGATAACACTGTTACATTAAAAACCCTGAGGGAAGATGTAAAATATAGTAAAATATCGAAGTAAACAAATAAATAAACTTCAATATACGCGATCCTCTTAAAAATAGCTTCCTTCCACCTCCACACAAATAAGAAACCCCGCAGTAATCACATATCAGACGAAAGTCACACCGGAACTAACACTGGCCGAGAGGGGCGAGGTAAGTGGAAAGTGATCACCTGCATGCAGAAGTCTTCGGCCTGGAGAAGAGAGTAAAAATCACAGAGAGGATGGGGGATGTAGGTGGCTGCTCCTCTGGGCCAAATGGTCGGCCCGTGAATAATGAGGGTAAGGCCCTAAGAAGACTAGTTAAGTCTGTGATGTGTACTGACAAAACAGGACACGGCATAGTAGAACTTGTCTAACTAGCATGAACTAATTGAATATTGACTCTTCAAAAATGGCCCTCCAGTCTCATGACTACGCAAGTGGAAAATTTGGAAAAATTGGAACATCTGGAAAATTTACAAGTGTTCAGAAAATAATATCAGACATCATTGGCGATAATGTTCAATGTTCACTGCCAGGTTCACAGAACCAATAATACAGCACTCAAACACACCTGCAAAAAAATCCTAGCTTGTACAAGAAATGTTTAGTTATTTGAAACAACTGTACTTAATTTTTACATAAAGCACAAAGATATTTTGGAACTTAAAAGAAAATATTGTGATCATTGAGCTGTTAAACTAACGAACTTGTCAAAAACCAGATGGACTGCTCCAGCGTCAGCAGTAAAAGCGTTCAACCAATCTTTGGAGGCAATCTTGGCACTCTTGGTAGAGATTCAAAATGACATTTTCTTTGGTTCAAAAACAAGAACAAAGGCATTTGGCCTTTTCAAAATAATCAGAGGGTTTGATTATGTTGTGACATTTTACTTCATGAAAAATTTCATAGATAATATAATAATTATGACAATAACTTTGAAATCACCACAGTTCAACATCATCGAAGGCATACCTGTAATTCAAGGCACTGAAAAAAATATCAGTAGTGATGAAAAGGGGTTAAATGCCTTAATTGATACTACTTCTGCATTTTCCTCAAAGCTTGGTATTGATGTGGAAGATGATTTTAAGAGCGAAAAGGGCAACAGGTATGGACATGAAAACTTGCTAGAGGAGAGAATTTAATGAATTTTTGGCTACTTTGGGGAATGAGTTGGCTGACGATTATTTAGTGACAAAGAAAAAAAATATTTGCTACTTTATAAGAAATATTTATTTTTCCAATATGAAAAGACGATGTTACTCAAAAAATCCGGAAAAAGCTATTGCTATGTTTCCCCTACATAGCAAAGCAATTCATCATGTATTTTACATAAACAGCTAAATGGAAACCTTATTTGATATTTTCAACTAAGAAAAGTCAGAAGATGGTCAAGATGGAGACAAATGACCAGCCACAATCCTACAAGAAGTTCTTTGTCGAGCCAAAACATTGAAGTTATGCTTCAAACAAGCTCATAAGCATTCCATTAAAATAATCACAGCTGCTTATGGAGTAGTATCAAACTAGAGGTCATTTATTCAGTTTAAGTTGGCAAAGTCCGTATTCAGAACAACAATGCCAGATGAAAACTGGGTAGATTAATGCTGTTGAGGTGTGAAAAAGATTGTTAACTAAAAAACTTATAAAAAAATGGGCAAGTTTGAAGAAAATGCGTATTATTATTGAATAGACAGGCCATAGACATTTGAAAGTATATATGTCTTATTATACTTATTGTTCTTAGTACAATCATTCTATTGTTCAATTGGTTTAACTAATCTTAATTTTTTCAGTTTATTGTTTTTTTCCTTTTCCTTTGGTACTTGGTTCTTGTTTTTAATGACGATATTGATAACAATAAGTGTCGAAGTGTAAGTGTTGCGCATGAAGCATAATGCGTGATACAATTATCAAAAATTTTTATTTTTTATTTAAGTTGATTTGATAATTTTGAGGTGGGGAAAAATACCTTTTCATTTGGGAAATGTTTTGCCTCAGCCCCCCCCCCCAATATATATTTGTACTGACGGATCTGTATATAACCGGCGAACGTTATGTGTGTCTTGTTCCTGTACGCTTTGATGACGTTTCACTGGCCAGCTTGCACAAACAGTTACTTGGTAATTTTCCATCAAAAATGTTCAAACATAAAATAAACCTCTGGCCATTGTGTAATTTTATATCATGATGTTAATTTTATTATTTGTTTTACAGAGAAGAGTCAAAGTTGTTACTTGTTATATTCATGAATGTATTATAATGACTAAATGTAGTATGTAAAGTGGCATTATAAAATGAATAACATTAATTATTATCAGGTATTTCAATCAGCTACTGGAAGTAGTTTTATTAGTAAGTAGGTCACCGCTGTGTCGCCGTGTATTTGTGTTGATCCATATTTTAGTTACAACATTGTTTTCATATTACAATTTACGTGTTATATGTTTATGAAATGTACCATATCTATAAATCCAATCCAATCCTTATAATCCATTTGTAATAATGAATTCACATCCTACCTATTTTGGTATGTTGATTCTGTTCAATTTTATTTTACACAATATTGAATATAAAAAGCTTCCGTGAAATGTTGTCGGTGAACATGAAAATTAAAATGAATTGTTATATAACTAATCATAGTAATAAAATAATTAGATATTTGACGTTTTTTGAATAGGTTTTATTAAAATATAAAAAAGATCTATAGTGCGGTTCCCACAAATGAGTTATCTCAATGGAACGATCGAAAACATTGAAAAAGGGTTTTTAAAATATCTTTATTACAATGTATGGCCGCCATTTAAAAAATTTAAATTGAGCCAAATTGATTTTTTATAGACTTGGTCTCTATTGTTTTAACATGAGCGATTTTCATAAAGATCGGTTAAGGAAACTCGGATATAAACATTCTTTTGTGAAAAAAAACGAAATGGTTGATATCTGATTAACTAAATCTGAAAAACTAAATGGTTGACGTCCTTTCAAAAAAAAACTTAATTTTCCCTTTATTTTGTTCCACATAACCATTTCCCGAGTTTGTCAGGGTTGTCGTAAAACACCCTGTATAATGGAATAACACAGAAAAAGGTTTAATAATATTTCAATAGACACACTTACCTGTCTTTTTTGGCTTGCTTTGATAGTGTAGTCAGTATGTTAATCCAAAGCCCAAAATTATATATTTATGTTCTGTTGTATACTCTTGATGGAGTAACGTTGGTTTTAAAGAAAAACAAATTTTTAAAATTATTCCACTATTTTTTTTATTTAAATAGCGCTTTCGCCGGTTAAGGCATCATAATTTTTTTTATTTTTATTTTTTTAAGGCATCATAAGACAAAAAAACTGATGATGCCTTAACCGGCGTAAGTGCTATTTAAATAAAAAAAATTGGAATAAATTTAAAAGTGTGTTCTTCTTTAAAATTCTATATTTAGCTTAGTAACTTGTTAAAATCAACATAATTGTGGTGTTGATCGTTGTCCTATTATAAGGCTGAAAAGAGAGGAAATCTTTCAATTCGTAAATTTTGATTTCTAAAGAAGTTTTAAATTAATTTAGTTGATTAAGATTGAATATATAATCAAAGAAACTAGTCAGAATTGAATTAAATTCATTGCTTAGTATTTTTCGTCCAATTAAATCACTAATTGGTGGATGGGGACAAAGGAAGTAATTAACGACGCACGCCCAAGAAGTGTATTGGAATTACTTTGACTGGTTAGTGAATATCGTTTATTAGAGGTTTAGACTGAGACAAGCTTATTGACGGTGATGACAAACGGATTTGGATTTTATATGGGTGTAACTGACTCAATCACATATTATTTATAGTTTCCTAGTACATTACCATTATATGCTTATTGACACTGAAAATAAAACGTTTTAAAAATTAAGTACGATTCATTACGTAACATTCATAGAACAATTATTTATTTATTTATTTTTTTTACTGCACTCACCAGTTGACATAGGTCTACAGACCTGTGCGTAAACTTTATTCAACAAGTGAAGCATCGACCGTTGGCTCAGTGGGGATTCGAACCCTCCGCATTCCGAAGCCTTAGCCACTGAGCCACCACGATGGCAATGATGAATTTGTACTATTATATTTCTGACTTATTGTTGGTTTTCTTTGTTATTGGTATTTTATGTTATTGTTTATTACGTTATTTTAGTGTTTATAGTCAGCTGCATCTTATAGTAAGTAGGTTGTTAACAGGATGAAAAGTTAGTACTGTAATTTCTATGCGTGTTGGTAGTAGTACAATTGTAAATGTTATATTATGCTTAGTTTATTTGTTCATAGTTAACCTTGGTAATTGTTTTTGGTATTTCGAATTAAGTTTCGAATTTTTCTTTGAACTATTGAAGTTGAGGTTGACTGTTGACAGTTGTTTGAGGTTTGATGCTTACCAGCACGGACTATACTTACAATCATGTTGCCAACGTATACATTAATTTATAATTGTAATATATGTTAGTGGATTTGTCTGTCAAATAAATAAATAGATTACATCTCTTCACACCAAACCAATTGTGAATAATTGGCTTGATATTTTTTTCATTTATGTGGAAATTCAATAAAACATTAAACTTGTTTAGTAAATGGTCTATTAAATTACAAAATAAAAGTATATTGATCGTATATGTACGTCTATTATATGAAACTTCTGTGATGGAATAAATAAATACAATAGGTTTAATTCTTACAAATCACAATGACTAGGTTCCCATTTGGCCAGTTAACACTTAGTAATGTTCTAACAGCATTTTGATTCAAACATTTAATGTTTTTTTCAAAATGCTAAGATTTTTTAAATAAATAAAATACTGGTATTTAAATGTTCAGAGTGTAGTATTCATTTAAGTATACCTTAGGCTGCTTAAATTCTTCAATATTTTCAAACAAAGATTGTTCTTACTAACTTAAAATTTACTTTTTCACAAACGATTTTCAAGTTTAAAAAATAAATGCAATCTTACAAATTAGCAAATGGAGTTTTACATACTAGTGGCATGGATGGCTTCATCACATATGTAAGCGACATAAATGTCATCCTGTATTTCTCACAATGAAAAGTTGAGTTTAAGATTGTGATGTAAGGGGAAATGTGAATGGAAGAAAACCTCATTACATATGCCACATCCGGCGTTGTGACTGAGGCACTTGCATTGGATTAAATATGATAAAGGGAAAAGTCAAAACTCATATGTGTTCAGTTAGTTAAAATTATTACCCTTCCGCTATCTATTTCAAGACGGATTGTATAGTTTAAATTATATTCGTATTACTGTATACATTTTCTTTTTACGTTTTACACAACATACAATATTTAAGTTTTACACGACGCACGCTATTTAATTTTTGCACGGTAGTCACTATTTAAGTTTTACATCACATATAGATTGGAGTTTTACACGACAGACACAGTTTAAGTTTTACGCGTCAGTCCCTATTAAAGTTCTACAAGATATCCACTGTTTAAGTTTTGCACAGTATCCACTATTTAAGTTTAACACGACATACACTATTTAAGTTTCACACGACATCCACTAATAAAGTTTTACAAGACAGTCACTATTTAAGTTTTGCACGGCATACACTATTTAAGTTTTACAAGACATTCACTATTTAAGTTTTACACGGCAGGCATTATTTACGTTTTACACGACATACGCGGTTTAAGTTTTATACGACAACTACTTTTTACGTTTTACACGATAGTCAATATTTAAGTTTTACATGGCAGACAATATTTAAATTTTTCTAATGACAAACACTGTAAAGGACAAAAATGCTCAAATACCTTACATCTCATGGGATATTTACCAAAAGCTTCCGCAGCTTAAATAAAGGTTTTAATTAAAATATTCACCAGTAATAACAGGGACTTCATTTTAAATTCCTTGTGCTTTTACTCTTATTATTATAAACAGCAACTCAGGTATACCAATATCATTTTTCTTTTTTTTCAAATATGAAAACTGTTCCATTTACATTTGTGAAATTTGAAAGTATCATTTTCATTATTGGAATAACAGGTTTTCTTAGAAACATATTTTACGAAATCGAAATGTTTCAATCCCAATTGGCAATTAGTCTATTAATCATTGAGTTCAAAAACACGTTTGGTTATTCCAGTTGGAATGATACATCATTTATATTTAAATAGTATGTCATAGAGAAGGTCCCATCACTTAATTATAACTAAATTTTCTCTAATGTCATGTAAGTGATATGAGCTTGACGTTATTAGTCAGACAAACGGATTACTAAGCCTACCATAGTCTTCCTCACCCACACTATCCTATAGGTCTTATAAGAATCCATAAAGTCCATAAAGGTCTTAGTTTGTTCATACTGTCTTTAGATTTATTAAGTCTTAGTTTTTGGGAAACACATCGTTCATGCGCACTTCTTCTTGAAACAGAGATTGTCCATGGAGTTCATGGTAATTTAAATAATCATATCTTCTTTAATGGTATCTAATAAGTAACAGCGTATGAATTTTTAAGTATGAAAAAAAACAAGATTTGAATATTTTATAATTATAAATTAATTATACATAGTAAAGCTATTTTTACATTAAACTGCTCAGTCGGATTAAAAATGCTTGTAAAATAAAAGAGAAGACTGATCCACACAATTTTATGCTAAAAACATCTTTGGTGGGGACTGTCATATAAATGTAAACGAGATATCTACGTAACGAAATCTTTTTCTTTGACCTTAAGTATATTATGGTAGAATTATATTCAGAGATCGAAACTTTAGTAAATAAATAAATATTTTAATAGTACTATCTTTTTTGACGTAAACTATATTAAAAACTTAAATATAATATCATATTTCGTTGGGTTTAGTACTCGATAACATATGACAATAAAACCTAATATTTTGCTTAATTTATGAATTCCATTAATTGGCATTTTATAGTCATGTAAGAAATTAATTCCATAAATGGAAGTAGCCGTTCTGCCTTCTCAGACAGAAAAAGGCTACTAAGTAAATAATACAAGTTTCCTTAAAATTAGAGAAGAGTAAATTACAACAGCTGTAGCCAAAAGCTTTTTGAACCACTCTCGCCTTCTTACACAATTTGTATATTAAATTGATTTATAATATTCAAATGTACAAAACCTGCGGTGGAATACCGTTCGTGAAAGAGATTTGCTCCAAAGCCTCATAAATATGGAGCGCTGAAGCCCGACTAGAGGGCAATTTACATTGCCAACCATTATTTGGAGGGATTTGGAGAAAGTTCACTTCAAAACAGTTTCTTGTTTGGAAGGAAAACATCCTGACTTTATGTTTCTTCTTTATAGTTAATGTTTCATTAAAAAAATGCATACGTTTAATTTTAAAAAAATATTAAATTCAAAAAATTTAATAAATCTATTTGATTCTTAACACAGCAAACATTGTATGTAGTTTTATTTTAATATAATGTAACAGAAAAATGTAAGAAAATAAAAATATAAAAGGAAATCAATCTTCTCCAGAGCCTTACTATGGCCATTCCCCATAGACTATTGGTCTTGGCGAAGACCTTGGAGGAGCAAACCAAGATATATACTTCCAGTCCTGGCTGACTCGGATCTGCATCATCTCTAATCCGAGCTCAGAATCCTGACACCTTAGACCGCTCGCCCATATCAGTAGAGTAGCCTAAACATGGTATAGGCATAGTTAGTTAAAGCCCAGCTTCATAAGCTAAATCTCTCAGTTCTAACCTAATCAGTAATAGCAAATTTTGAAAGGGATCAGCTGAAAATCAGTGAATTAAATTGAATCAGTCAACCATATTTTAATTTATAATTTAATTAATAGTTAACTTGATATTGACATGTTAGATACATTTTGTACTTCCATAAACTGTATTTATTCATGAATAAAAGAATTGAATTGAGTGACGCAATGTCAGTATTAAGTGAACTAAGCAACTATTATCTATTAGTTCTAACCTATCGCCAACATAACTACAACATTTTATCCCTGTATAATAATATGCTTTGATTGCGTAGTATTGTTTAGCACGCTACTTTTTCTTGGTATTTATAGAAACACCCGATTCCCTGAAATTGTTGACATAAATTTAATTATTTTGTTCATAAACCTGTATTCACAAATTTTACAATAGTGTTTTAGTTTACATTAGCTCAGTGATAAGTTATTATTTCGTTTTATTTTTATCTTAATCTTATTATTTTTATTCTTAACTTTTTTTTTAAATTACGCCACAACAATAGACACCTCCCTGGATATGGACTTTTTAAAGACCTCGTATCTAATTTATAGTTTAGTATTATGTTTGTATGAATCAAGACCTACATTTTAAGCCTTTATTTACATTTATAACTTCAACCAATCAAAAACAAATTAAATAATTTTACAAAATTTACAACTTTTTTTTAATTGAGTAAACATTCTGGGATGAACAAATTAGTTGTAAAAATATATGGTCCACACGCTGTTAAATTTTCATAACGATTGGACTAGTAGTTTTCATATTAAAAATTTTTATGCCAGGCGTTGTCTTAAAAACGCCAAAAAACAGGTACTTTTCTCACTCAAACCGTTTTAAGGATAAATAAAAATCTCATTAAAAATTTTTAAATTATATGTAAATACGCGTAAATACATTTGTGAAATGGTGATGTAACTTTCATGTTTTGTGGTGCACTGGTTACAACGCAGCAAACGCTCAAACTCGAGTATATATACTTTTTGACCCGAGAGTAATAATCTATGCGAGGAGTACTCGTATATTCATATTACAGTTTGTGTGTTTTATTGTTTAATATCGCATTGTGTATATGAATAAATACTTTTTAATTTCAATTTGTGTGTAGCTACAAAATAAGATTTTATTTTATCTAGAGACAACTTAGCACATTACCTTAGTTGTGGAATACTACAGTTTATTATAGAGATTGTAAAAGTTAGTATATGTATGTTTTCGCAGAATTAAGTGTGTATTCCTGAATATCTTGTGTATTCCTGTCTATAATAATGCCAATGTTGAGCTTATAAGTGTTAGACATCTATTAGCACACACAATGATGACATTTCAGCGAACGTAACAAATGTAACAACGCGTTATTTTTTATTCAATTTGTATGTTACGTTGTTAATTTCTACCATCCTCACTCACTTAGCTCTATTACATGGCCAATGCCAATGCCACAGTTATAATAGACCCAACCTATGTCTAGTTGTAGAAATTTTAGGCTAAACTCATTATATCTTTCTCTCAGATAGTTCTAAATTAATAGATAGATACTTAGGCTACTCTACTGATATGGGCGAGCCAGTGGCCGTGCGGTCTAAGGTGTCAGGATTCTGAGCTTGGATTAGAGATGATGCAGATCCGAGTCAGCCGGGACTGGAGTATATATCTGTAGTGCTCACCTTGTACGGTGCTGGTTCGCTCCTCCAAAGTCCCCTCCAAGACCAATAGTCTATAGGGAATGGCCTGAGTAAGGCTCTGTCGAAGATCAATTTCCTTTTATATTTTATTTTTTGATTTTCTTACATTTTTCTTTTATACAATATTAAAATATAATTCCATACAATGTTTGATGTGTTAAGAATGAAATAAATTTATTAAATTGTTTGTAATGAATATTATTTTAAAATTCAACGTATGCACTTTTTTTTAATTGAACATTAACTATAAAGAAGAAATATAAAGACAGGATGTTTTCCTCCCAAACAAGAAACTGTTTTGAAGTGAACTTTCTCCAAATCCCTCCAAATAATGGTTGGCAATGTAAATTGCCCTCTAGTCGGGCTTCAGCGCTCCATATTTATGAGGCTTTGGAGCAAATCTCTTTCACGAACGTTATTCCTCCGCAGGTTTTGTACATTTGAATATTATAAATCAATTTAATATACAAATTGTGTAAATAGGTGTCAGTGGTTCAAAAAGCTTTTGGCTGCAGCTGTTGTAATTTAGTCTTCTCTAATTTTAAGTAAACTTAGTATCCTTTTTCTGTCTGAGACGATATTAGTCATTACTTCCATTTATGGAATTAACTTCTTATATGACTCAAAAATGAAAATGAATTTGTTTTGTGTCATTCGTTCAGAAGAGAAATTTAATTAATTCTCTTGTTTACGTAACTTTGTAATATGTTTGAAGAAAATGTATTTGCACTTTTCCTGGAAATTTAATATCTTTGTTATTTAATTGAAGTTACTCTAGCATAATTTAAATGTGTACATGTACATAATCTAAAAGAACCAGGACAGCTTGGTGTAGTGAAACAAAGAGATCTTATTTTTAGAGAAATAGATAAGTATTGTACAAAGAAATCTATCTTTTAAAACAGCATAGATTTAACGAAACATGGGTGATTGTGCTGTAAGTAAATTGTAGAGTTATCAACACCTTTTTACGTTATGACTTATTGGAATTTGACTTTTCATTTTATGTTAAACACTCAATAATAACACCAAAAGATTGTATATATTTTAATGTTAATTTAGTCCACTGTCATTTAAAGATATAAATTGATCTTACAATAACCTAATTATTAACGTTTCTTAAATATTTGAATACTATTTAATTATAATGGTTGTAATATTACAGCTTTGTGATTGATTTAAGTACGTACGGTACGAAACATTTCTTCGTTTAATTAATTTTAAATTAACACTTTTTAATTAGTGGCATAACCACAATTGGGTTACTTAGGGCCAGAACCCCCCCCTAGAAGTTAGATTATATCCCCTCCCCACATATAAAAAAACATAAAATCTATAACATCGTTATTGACATTAATGCTGTATTTCTAATTTCTTATACCAGTCATCTAAAACAGCTGTGCTATTTTTATAAATAAACTAAATATGTTATTGAACATTGGAATACATAATACCTGAAACTAAATATTTTGAAATTTTAAAATGATGTTTATGATTGGCTTATTTAAAATTGAAATAGAATATTGATTTAGATTACTACCTAACTATAGTACTATAAGTTTTTCTTTTACTACTGGCTATCATAATGTGGTTTTATTGTATTTTACTAAGCATCTATTGTGATATTTTAAATTTTATTGTAAACACCGCGACATTTTTAGATTTTGTTAAAATATTGTCCGTCATGTGCCAAATGTATTACAGTATTTAAATATGTGTTTAAATTGTGTACACTGTGTAAAAATTGCTCTGGTCGATGAGTTTTTTAAACTTAACAGGTCCAGGTATTGTAAGCAATTGTTTTTAAAGAAATAATAAAAACATGTTAGACTTCTGGATATAAATATGAGCTTTTATATTTTTCATAAATAAACATGTAATCCTGTAAACATAAATGATGGCTTACGTTTATTGCAGGGTGTTTTTCATATTTAGCTTATGAGTACTTACTATTCCTGCGTTACTTATAAGAAAATCAATCCTGTAAAAATATTTTTAATCTAAATATCTGGTAACCTATGAAGAGTACATTTATTTTAGTAAAAATTAAAGAGTAGCAACCAAGAAAAAACTTAAGTAATTTTAGTTCTACTAGTAGCAACCAAGAACAAACTTAAGTAATTTTAGTCCTACTAGTAGCAATAAATATTTTAAATTATATTCTAATGGACTTACAATTTCTCTTGAAAGCACACTTTTGGGACAGCGTCCCCCCCCCCCCAGGTTTCATGGACCTTTCCCTTAGCTACTTCCTAGCAATGGCACTGACTTAAATTGAACAAATTCATTAACACTGTATCAATGTGTGTTTTTTCCAAATTGTACTTAAATAATAACATTTTAAATGTTATTTTATATGTAGAACAAACTAATGGCATTCTTTATTTATAAAAAATAGTTACTTCGCCTGCGATTACTGATAACTTAAATATTTGTTTTCAGAAATAGCTAAACTTTTTAATAATTGTTTTGTATTTTATACTATTCTACTTGAAACAAAAATATTAACCTAAATACTATTTCCAAACTAATGGTGAAAGTAAATATACATTGACAATTCGGTTTAATTAATTATATAAATGCTGTTTTTATTAGAGTTTTGTATAATAACATATACTTAATGATCCATAAACTGTAAAATGAACTATATTTTGTATGTTTGATTACACCTGATTTTAAGCGGTACCTTCATAAATAGAATTAATTATTTCTGCCTCTCCACAACTGCCTGTTTTTTAACGCAGGATCCCTGAGTTATCTAGACTACAGCTGATATGAAGCTGTTCCCACTTTACCCAGAATACACTGTGCCTGAATGTATACTAACGTTATAACGCTCCCATTTTAGTACAATGGAGTAAAGTCACAGCTAATATCTTGTTTTTCATATTAATAGGAAAGCATAGTTTAAAAACAATTTGTTGTTAATTCCTTTGATTATAAAAAGTAACTTTTTAAATGTGTAATATTAAGCCGACACTACGATGTTAAAAAATTGTAAGTTTTCATCGTATTTTTTAATTACTTATTGATAGGTCTTGTAAATGAGTTCACATATGTGAATATATTTTGCTTAAAGAAATCACTACATGCTGCAATATGTATTCGATCGGTGTGATTGTTACTTACCACGTTAGGGGCTCAACTGTCACACAGAGGGGAATTGATTGATGAAGGCAGCCAGGCCACAGACAGTTTCATGATCCAATATAATTAGGGAAAAACGTATTACATTAGTTAGTAAATATTGTGCTATAAGCAAATGAACTTTATATAAATGATATAATTGTAATGAAACTAATCTTGTCATTATTTCCCTAATAGGTGTACAGTTAATATAACTATAAATTAAATTTTCATGTTAATCCTTTTCAAACTAGTTGTGTACATAATTACATGTAAAGTTCATCATGAGAATTGAAGAAATACAATGTAACTAGTAGTGTTAAAAAGTACACGATCCACCAAGCGATTAGTTTTCGTACACATTTTGGTATCATGGGTAATAAAAACAATAATGAAATAGTTTAACGTTTTAACTGGATATTATAATTCCTCATTGGACTCTCAATCCTAAGAAATATTATACCTTAGAAACAAAAAAATGACCTTACATCTAATTAATTAACTTGGTCTTTATTTACTTGTGGTAATACAAAATGTTTAGTATTAAACCAAGTACCAAGCTAAACAGTGTTAACGTATCTTAAAAATATTCGGTAGCTATGTACGAATAGTACGTATAACCCGAAGTAAACTGTTGATATACACAGCTTTTAAACATGGATGCCAAATAACGAATTAAAGTTTACGTCTAAGTTTGAAGATTAACTCAATATTTTATTTGTATCCTGTTTTTATACATTTTACTATAAAAGTGTCAATTCGTCCGAGCAGAACAGGTAATATGCGAATTACTTTACGTAGTTTCAATCTACGTGCCGGGCTGGTTCTCTAAATATTGAAGACTAAAGTTCCTTCAACAACAACATAGGAAACAAATAACAGTTTTAAGTAGTGGGAATCTTTAAAAAAATCAACCCCTTTCCAATATATCTCATCCCTTAAGTTAAACGTTTCGAAAGAACACAATATCTTTTCATTTATTTTTCATTTCTTCAACCTTCTTCCACATGTATTTATATTGAACAGATGAAAAGGATTGATGAAAAACATTCTTATATTTAATTTTAAATTCTACTAGTGGCAAACTATGGCCAAATATGAGGTATGTTATGCCCATCAAACATTTATCAATGCACAGCAAGGGGATCGAAGGGGGCAACATAAGGGAGATGTTTGAGTATAAGTTTGATCTATATTGGCTAAATGGATTTGAGGTGCACGCGCTAGTGCTCCCATGTGTTTATACAGTATTTTGATATGTTGTCGGAGTCCATCCTGTCACAAGAGAACAGCAAATAGAATTTTGTCAATAAAGAATGAAGTAAAATACTGAAAATAGACGATAGATACAGTTTGGTTGACCCTTGGCTCAACGTTATTAGTCAAGGCAGTGTTTATCCCTGTTGTTTTTCAACCCACTTCTTTTTTAATGAAATAAAATTAAAATCAGTTTCTCTATATACAATTAAACTCTATAATATACAATAGAAATAAAAAACAACTAGGAATTTCCCCACATGGGCTACAGTTTGTGGATGGGTCCTATATACAATCAAAAAGTCAATCAGTTAAAAGGTCATATCTTTTTGGTAAAATAAATATGCACTCCAGAATAAAAAGCATTTTCGGTACTATTACTTTAATAAACAAAAGGTAAGGAGCTTAATGTAAGTCAAATTCTATTTAAATAATACAAAGATATACACATATAATTTGTTTTAAATTGTTTAAGCAATATAAATGGAAAAATATGGTAAATTAAATATTTGTTACTGTATTAAAAAAACGATGTAATAAAATTTGTTATTTTTACACAAACTAAGAGCAGGTTTTCAATGGAAAACTCATATGGAAAGACATCAGAGTCTGCAGCAGACACTGTCGGCCATGTTGGTTTTAATCCCATAAGAACAACGTTACTTTCGAACCGGACATACGACCACGCGTATACCAATTAGAACGTTATATTTAAACGAATTTTCACCAAACAAATTGCATTTGATCAAGAATGAAATTGCGCGTTGGAATTACTTTGAGAATACCAAATTATTTTTATAAAAAAATATAAAATTACTTAGTTTGAGGTGTTTATTTTCACCTATTTTTTAAAACTAGGCGTATGTATTCAAAATAAAACCCAATGATCAATATTTAACGTTTGAAATGGAGCTTCTTACACAACTTTTGGTCAATAAAATATGGAATCGCAAATAACATTGTTATTATGTGATTAAAACATTAATACATCTGGCTTAAGTTCATATTAAATCTCCTTAGCCGGTGCTAGTTAGTTGAATCTTATACTTTCGTGTATTAAACCGAAGAAAACATTTCACATAATGTATAGAACACTAGAATGTAGTATAATACATATTATATAGAAAATAAAAATATTAACCACTATTATTGCGTGTATATGTGTACAATATTGTTTTAAAAATAAGTTCATTAATTTTGTGATTTTTTTAACTACTAAGTAATTTTTTATTAATGCCATGCTTTCAGTATTTATGTAATTTTCTATTTATTTTCATAATTTGTTCAAAAAGATGAAATTCACAATTTATTTTTAGTAACTCTATTTGACTTTAAGCCTACCAAGTTAATTCTTAATTTTGAGTTTCCCTCGTTCCATTGTCTGTTCGATCCCTTCATCTGTCATTACGTGATAAATTGGCCATCTCACACAATCACAACTTATTAATGGGCCTACAGTAAACTCAGTTTCCTTCCAATAACTCACACCTAGCCAATCACCACCTTCAATGGTAGACCTTTTCATAACCATTAGATTTAGTCTAAAAAAAAAATATATAATAAAAACCTACAACTAAAAATAAAAAGAACTAAAGCTCGGCGTTTTATTATTATTATTTTTCAAATTTATAACAAAAACAAAATAAATATAATACATATAAATATAATTCCGTTTTTATTATATATAAAGTAAATTCACTTTCTACATTGCAATATAGAAGAAACTTAAAAAATGTTACAAATTATATTTTTGAATATTTTGCTCTAAATAACGTCTTATTATAAAAACCAGGCTTAAAAGGGAAAACCGTCACTGGTTTATTTTGAACCTTATTCGTTGGAATATCGTTTATTTACGGACATATTAGGTTAGTAACAACATGTCAATTATTTTGTTTATGTAGTATAAACAATGCTTTCTATCAAACTATTTTGTATAAAAAATCATGAAGTTATTTTCATCCATTAGTTTTGGATTGTATTTTTTTTTTATTTAAGTCTTGTCTAAATATAAACATTTTTGTTATTTTTGTAACTATAAATACACTGTAAAATAAGGATCCTTAAATAGTATATACAATATAACATTATACAGATTTTGATTTTTTATCGCTGTTGGTATTCAAAATTGTGAAGGTCTATACTTCTTTTGCACTGACTATAATAAAGGATTTAGTTTATTTAAATTATATAATTTTAACAAATCAAAGCACATAAATAAGTGACCTCGTGTTAGTGGATTGTGTATTCTGGGATATATTTTTGTAATTTCAGATAGTTATATGTGATGAATAGAATAAGTTATGAGATAAAATTAATTAAATTCTATACAGAAAAAGTATTTTACATGAGCTATATATATATATATATATATATATATATATATATATATATATGTACTGTACATTATTCTCTTTAATACATTTCAATAAACATAATGTATACGTAGTAGTTAAATTAGCTTCTAGAATGTTGAGAGTCTTTAATAATTTTAAGCAGAAAAGTATCTTAAGTCCATTTCCATTCTTAAGTTATATTTACTAATAATATAATAATTAGTTTATATTATTTTACCTTAACAATTGACTGGGTGTGAATTCCAAAGCTGATTAAGGTTCAAGAAAACAGGATACAACGGAACCTTAAGGGAGTCGGCAGGAGACTAAGATGCCTGAGGCGATTAGGCTTTTTAATTTGTCCAATAAGAAACTTAACTTGTTTACAGGCATCCCGGCTTGTAAAACTAAGTTTATAAATCCTAATAATCTTCAGATAACTTTTAATAGTTTAAAAATAAAACAATAACCTTTAATTTCTCAATAACATTGTTACTTCTCAGTAACATTCGTTTCCTTCTACATTATTAATAATTCGCCAGTAAAAATGTATATCTGTTTGATAAAACACACACACACACACACACACACACACACACACACACACACACACACACACACACACACACACACACACACACACACACACACACACACACACACACACACACACACACACACACACACACACACACACACACACACACACACACACACACACACACACACACACACACACACACACACACACACGCACACACGCACACACGCACACACGCACACACGCACACGTACACACGTACGCACGCGTGCACGCGCGCGCACACACGCACGCACGCGCGTGTGCACACACACATACACGCACGCGCACACGCGCACACACGCGCGCGCGCACGCACGCACACGCACGCACACGTACGCACGCGCGCACACGGGGGGTATCTGATAGATGGAATAACAAACAATATATAAATTTGCATGGTTCTTTTAGTATTATAGATTCTTAGTTAGAAAATGGAAACCGGAAAAGAGGGCTCGATTTTCTATCCCTCTAATTCATTTCAATAACCTAACAATCAGTATCGAACTTACTAGTACTAGAAGTACATGAAAGTAGAATATGATATATGCGTGAAATTAATAATGAACAAAATATGATTGGAAATCTATTTACTCTTAACTTGATAATGAATACATAAATAATAAAACATTAATTTTGTACGCTACTGATAAAAAAATTAAATAGTAATAAATTTATATTGTTGCTGGAAGTAAGTTATTTTAACCCCCCTCCACAATATACAACTATATATATATTGATTATAGATATTTTTTTTTGCATGCGCTTATTTCTATAAATTATAATAACCTCACCCTATGCTTCAATTGTTTTTTTCTTTTTTCTCCTATTGTACAGTTTACAATGCACTTTTAGGTTGTGCTAATTGTGTAAACACGATTTAAAATACTAAATATGTAAATTGTAACACTTATATAAAGCGTGGAATGTCCCTCTGTATAAACAGCTAACTGTGGAGTTGACGGTCAGAGGTCAATAGTTGAGTTGAGAAGTCAGCTGCCAAACTCCTGGGGCAGTATATCAAACTGAGTCAATATTCCTTTAATCTATTGACCTACATCATGTCAAACAATAGTTTTTCATATTTTATAAGATATGATATTCAATCATTAGTTTTGTGTCAACATAAATTTGTTAATTGTGTTCTTAGTGGAGTCTAAAATGCATTAGACAAAATATCCAAACTATTCCGATATACAGAGCATTTATAAATTCCCAGACTGGATTAATAATTTTTAAACGATAAATCAGTAAAACGGTGCATCATTAATACAACTATAAATATACTTTTTGAAGAAACTACAACTTTTATCCTATATCAGAGGGATGGCTCATAAGGTGTCAGAAAGCAATCTTAAACGAGAGCATAAGTCGAGTAATAAGTACATCATGTTAACGGTCTTTAGTCGTAAAAAATAAACCAACATATCCTATCTCACCCTCAAATTATGAAAATTAAATTTTGTAAATACACACTGAATTTTAGAAATACTTTTTTTTGTAATTAGTGAATCTTCAAATGTAACGTAGGATGGTCCACAAGGAGTTTGGCTTAGACTTAATTAAATACTAAGCTTAATTGTCTGTAATTATAATAACGTTTAAGTGATTAAGTGGCTTAAGTGATTAACGTTAAGTGGCTTCCAAAAAGAATATTGACTGTACCATCAACAGGACGTACTTCGTTCGTGTGAAATGACAAGACATTGTTCAATTACCTGTTCAATACCATTCAAGATTGCAACAGTTTGAATTTCTATACCGATTGTGTGTTTCCAGAAATGTTACACACTCTACATAAAAGGATAGTATGAACTATTACTAAAATGCATTAAATAAGTATTAAAGTCGGATGATATATAAATGTAATTGACGGGACTTTTACGGTCACCATATTCTAGTATAGACAATAATAAAATGTGTTTGTGTTGTGGCACTTTTATTGCATTTTTATAAGGGTGCATATTATATTCGACTTTTATATTCCACTCAATTATATTAATTGAGTACTGTTCTACATAGTCAGATATTGTGCAACTGCAAATCTTAAATACGTAATTTAAGTTTTATATGCATCTACAATCATAGTTACAATCAATTTGATTTTAAATCTGTTATATTCAGAATGTTAAATGAAAATTCAAAAACTACCATTTCTACATGCTGAGAATATATCATTCACTCTTACACGTAGACTATTTTACAAAGTTATAAATAGGGATGGAAATGTTATCAAAATATCGATATATTGCAAACCAAATATCGATCTAAAGATAGTATCGAAGGAAAAATATCGATATATCGAGCAACCAATATATCTAATTGTAAATTATTTATCTGTTGAAATGATGCACTAACTCTTATTTCATGTCCAAAATTACACTCATGTTTGTACCGGGTCGTTTGACCAGTACATTTCGTTTTTTTCGTCGTGGTCTGCCGGGCTGCCTGAGACCGCTCGTGCCCGGCGATTCGCTACTTTGGTGGCCGTTGGCTCGGATTCGTTCGTTCCGTGTTCCAGCTCTGGTTGGTTGGGTTGGCCGTCAGTTGGATTGTTCGCAGCCTGCTGTAAAGACCATGCACGGCTAGAGACTCCAAAACTCCAGGGTCCTTGAGTAGGACGTTTCAACCCTCAGCCTGTCATCCGGGCAAAGTTCCACCTACCACACTGCGAGCCTGGCCTGGAGACCATGTGATTGAGCAAGCTGTGCCCTCTCTGCCCTCTCTATTTCTTGGGGTTATATTCTTCAGTCCTCAGGTCAGTGTGTTCCATTTTGTTTCCCGGCGGCTGAGCTGGGGGGTTCTGCTGTTGAGATATTTATATAAAAAAAAGAAAAACCAAAGAAAAATAAGGAAGTGAAATATAAAAAAAAAGAAGAAAAAAATTTTGTGGAACTATTTAATTTGGCCTAGGCCTAAAACTGATTAGACAAAGTGATGAAACAGCCATGGGGACATTGATATGTATAAATTTAAAATTAAAAAAAAAAGAAAAAGCACATATTAATATTTATTGTTATTTATTTTAGTTAGTTTAATTTGTTGTTATATATTTTAGAGTTTATATTTGTTAGGTCCCTATGGTTAAGTTATGTTATTTATTTATATGTTTAGGCCTAGGGATTGTTATTTATATTTTTTTGTTAATTGTATTCTGGATGTCTTGAAGTGACTTTTTACTAGAACGGTACCGTGTTATATTTTTCTTTAAATTGTTTAATTTTTAAACTCACCAAAAGGGGATTATTGTGCTTTGACTTAACTTCTTATTCGGAGCTGCCCAGGGATTCCGGCTTACTCCCTGGCCTCGGTGGAATCATGGGATGTGGGCTAAATTGCCGGGGTTATTTGGGGTTATCAAATTTGTCTCTAAATTTGTCACTTTTAAATTGTTAATTGATTTCTCACGTTTTGGGTGTCTCAAGCTAGGCTGCAGATAGGCCATGTAGTTGTTAATTTTGGTATTTGTAGAGTTTGTTGTTTTTGTAGCTTTTGTCTTTATCTTGTTAATTTTAGTGGTTCTTGTTATTTTATTTAAGTGCAATCGATATTGTGGCCTTCTGCCTGCCAGTTTTGCTTTTGGTTGACTTGGTAATAAATTAGTTTTGCTCAGCTGCGGAGTTTTATTTTGACCCTCCAACTGCCACCCGTGATCCCATCGCTTGACTTGTTTTGAGCCATCCCCCAGTTGGCACGACTTCCAGCTTTGGTGGGGGGATGGGTCTCATGTTTTGCTATCACTGTTTAGAATAGCATACCGTACTGAATGTAAAAATGAAATAAATTTATCTACACGAAACAAGCAATAGTTCGATTGAATAAAAAAATCAAAATAAGAATGGTTATATCTTTAAGTATTATGTTAATTATAGAATAATAATCTAATAACATTGTTTTTTTCACATTTAAAAATGCCACATCGAAAAACAAACTAAATAAAGTTAATTTATTATACCAATGCATTTTTTGTACGCATAAGAAGCAAATAAATGAGTTTTTTTCGAATCGTGATAATTTTGAGGAGAGAGAATAACGTCAATGATTTATTGATATTATATATCGAAAAAAATATTGATATGGCCGATATTATAGAAAGAAAAGAAAATATCAATACTAATATATTGATATATTGAAATATATTTATCGATTTTTCCGATATATTGATATATCCTTGCCATCCCTAGTTATAATTGTCTATCTTCCATGAATATCGATACTAATATATGGAAACTTATTTATCGATAATTCCGATATATCCTTGCCATCCATAGTTATAATTATCTATTTTCCAAGAATACCGATACTAATATATCGATATATCGAAACATATTTATCGATATTTCCGATATATCCTTGCAATCCCTACTTATAATTGTCCATCTTCCAAAAATATCGATAATAATATATCGATATATCGAAATATATATATCGATATTTCCAATATATTGATATATAAGCGATAGTTATAATTGTCTATCTTCCAAGAATATCGATACTAATATATGAAAACTTATTTATCGATATTTCCAATATATCGACATATCCTTTCCATCCCTAGTTATGATTATCTATCTTCCATGAATATCGATACGCTTCAACAACGGCGACTAATGAATTGATATTTATGTGAGAATTTCAAATATTTAGTATTTTATTCCTTATTATTTAGAACAAAGAAACAAATGAATAGTAATAATATTGTAAATTGTAATTTATCAGTTAATTTTAATCAATAACAATATATTTTAATAGTGAGGGTAGTCATTAATACTCCCTGTAATCTGGGGGTAGTTTTACTATCATAATGAAGTTACAGTAAATTTTTCATGTTACACTAATTTAATGATTATAACAATTTGTACTGTACTTTTACTACTTAAGAATTCATATCAACGTAAAACAGCACATGCTTATGCATAAAGAGTGCATAAGTTATTTTTCATGTAACGTAGTTTGGTGATAACAAGTGTAAAGGGATGTTGGTAAAGGTTAGAAGAAGTAATGGAACACTTTCGTTAATTTGATCATGTCCAAACTTTAGTGACCAGGGGCAGTTTAGATTTAGGGTTGAACCGTAACTAACTTCTTAATGGAGACTTTCCATCATTGAAAGAAACTAAGTTCTATACTTACTAAGAAAACCACAAAATTTTTGGTTTAATATAGTAACACATTCTCTTAATAATACTAATAAAACAAATTCAAAAACCTAAATAATTTAAGATAAACTTGACAAATATTTCGTGTACAATACACAGTATACATATTTTAGAAAATACGAGCAGTATGAATGTTTTTGTCCGCTACAGTATTGTGTGTAGTTAATTTAAGAGCTCCAGGTTCTCAAATGTAAGTAAGTAACTCGTTTGGAACTCTCAAGTTTCATCTATATTACAACAAAATTTAAGAACTGGTGAAAAATATAACCTTTATAGTTTAAACCTTTTCTTTTTGGGTATGGAACATATTTTTATCTAGAATTTCTTAACATTGTAAATAACCATCCGGGAAGCTTAGAAGCATAGACGAGGGTTTGGGTTATGACGTTTATCTTTGGTGTGCCATCTACCTAGAGAGTGGTACGTAGATTATTAGGTTTCCTAAATGATCATCTAACTCCTGGTCAAAGTACTTTAGCTACAATTAATGGTACATAAACATTGTTTGCAAAGAAATGTTTTATGAATGTGATAAGTTATTCAAACATAACATGTTATTCACAACTTAAACTATATTTCTGCTTCAACTACAGGTCTTAAGGGTATTTCTTAATAGACAATATTGGTTTACATCTCATATATTTAACTATTAAATTGTTTTGGCTAAAGAAGTTAGTTAAACAGAATCAGATTACCTATATAACTACAGTATAAGTTAACATATCCAATATAGCAGCTTTTCTTTTCATAAAAATGTCCAAATTTAAAACAGAAACACATTTTGCCTATAAGTGGAACCTTGAGGCTCATTAAAATGGAAAATAAAAAAGAAGTCATTGGACGAATGTGTACGTGGATTTAGAAAAGTTACCTTTGAATAATCAAGTGCTGGGAGAACGAAGTGGTTGTATACAGATGTAGGTTTTATCAGGTTCTTGTAATTACAAATGTGAAGAGAGTATTTAAGTCATTGTCAACTTAGTTTATTAAAAACTAAATCTTCAGTAACTCCAAATGTATCACAATATTTTTATTATTAAAGTTAAATTAAAGTAGATGCACTACAATGTTAATAATTATTTCAAGTAATATTATTAGTATATTGGCTTAAAAAATTATAATTAGCATTACAACCTCTAAACAACTTTCCTTAAACAAAGAAGCATAAAAACACCAATTTCTATCACATTTGGTCTCCAACCTCTTCTAATCCACAGGAATAAATGATAGTTTCTAAGTACAGTAGTTAAATATTTCCTTATAACTCAGTTCATTCATATTGTCTCATCAAATAATAAAAACAAGGATCTAACAAAAATAAAATAAAAAAGTGTACTATAATATATATGTATAAAAATATGTTTCACATATAATTGTAACACTAATAATTGTAAATAAAATATAGTTTTTCTCTCAATTAGCCTTGAGCTAGAGAGATAAGAGATAAATAGTGAGATAAATATAAACTGCATGTACAAATTTAAATTTTTCGCAAGTAATAAATATATATTTGAATTTGAAATTGAACTATAGTAATTTAGTAGTGTTATGTTTGGTGTATGAGTGAATTTCAAACGTCAATAAATAGCCGTAAAAATGTTACAAGTCGTCGTTGATTACTGTTTATTGCCTTTGGAAATTACTGCTTGGCTTGTACGTTTTTTGTGTTGTTTAGTTATGTGTTTTCGGCTCTTCAAAATTTATCCAGTACGTCCTGATTAATTAACTATCAATATCTAATTTAGTGTTTAGTGAAAATCTGTCTTCTAAAGGTACAAATAGAGTCATACAACACGGTAATATATTGGTCATATATTTAACACTATAGAACCACTGTGTCTTGCTCTCCGTAATAAATTCAGACTACGCTGAAGTTAAATTATATCATATTAAAAATGTGTGCCTGGTAATTCAGACATGACACATGGTTTTAAAGCCTTTATTTATAAGGTGTTGCCACTAAACACACATTGAAAATGTTTTTATAAAAACATTTGTCATAATGTACATAAAGAGCGTACAAGGCAACCTACTTTTAGTTCTCAACATGTTTTTAATGCGTTTGGGTCATACAAAACACTATATTAAAGGTTAGTATTTTGGGAGAAGAAAAAACTGTATAACATTTTCAGGTTATAAGCCAAGTTACTAACGTAAGGAGAAGACTGCCGTTAGAAAAAAATCAATCCGCTCTAGACATTTTGCGGGTGATCTGAACCAATCTTTATAGTAGTAAATATTTTGTAATAAAAAACCTTATCTTTTCTAATTTAAGTTAAAAAAAATAAAATAATAATAATAATACTAAATAAATAATAATAATAATAAATTATCTGTAATCAAAAGCATTGTTGTTCTCAATCAGTTGACATTAACATTATCCTGGTTTCATCAATACAGACTGTGGAATCAAAAAATAAATAAATAAATATTCTTTAAATTATTTACTTAGTTGAATCACAAAATTGTATTATGAAATCTAAAATATAATGATTTTTTTTATATACGACATAAAATCTTTTAAACATATTTGTGCCAAAAGCAATTAATTAAGTATATCCATTTCATTTAAATTGTGAAGAAGGGAAATCGTTTCCAATAAACGATGCATTAATAAAAACGTTCAATACAGATTTGTTTATTTAATTGAACTTTAAGTTCCTTTTACACGTTCCACTCAGCTATGTCCACCAGATTATTCAACATTTCCAAACCCTATTACAGACAACCTTTGTGTGAAGAATATGTGAAGCAACAACACATTATCAGTGAACTGTTCTAGCTTCAAGCCTTTAATGCACCACAAATGCACTTACTACGAAATGCACTTACTACGAAATGCACTTTGTTTAAACTTCTTGGAAATGCATTGGAAGCCCCTTTTTGTGATCAACCACCTATATTGGTTTTGTTTTTGATAGCTTTGAAATAGTTTCTCTCTTGTTTTATCACCTAGGGTCGTTTATGCTAGGTTTATGCTAGCTAAGACATTTTACCTTTAATGGGAAAAAATCTCGTCATCCCATAAATGCCTAGAAAACAACAATAATAATAGAATAATTGACAAAACATATCACAATACATGTTTCAAGAACAAAATTATTTAAATTAATTACAGTCGCACATATTTCTTTCTTAATCACTGTTTTTAGTTACACTATCCTGTTGAGATTGTACATATTTACATCATTCATTTCTAATTTTGTAACATAAACATTAATTTCTTCCTTGTAACTTTATTTTTAAATATCACACAGTTGAGAGTGTAAATTTAACAATGTGATCATAACGTTTATCACAGTAGTGTGCTGATGACAGCAATTATTTTCCGAAAATAGATCGTTTACCAAAGTTCCAATACCATTCTCTCTCGCACAGCTCCTTGGCTGGAGATGGGTTGTTAAAAGTTGGCATTGTTTACCTCTTGTATTTATATAGATCCATAAATATCCACAGCTGACTTGGTATTGGAACTAATTTTCACCATTAATAAAAATTACAATTGTCTAGTGTTTAGATAACTTCACTATTCATAATGTGGTTTAAAAAATAACAGTTTTATATTTTGTCATAAATTAAGTTTTCCAACGTAAAAATAAGTATATTCGCTATTATAAATATATAAAATTCTGGTTATCTGTTATTTTGAATGTAGCTATGTTTATTATCATGCATTTTTGTTTATTATCATGTTTATTTGTATTTCTTAAGATTTATTACAATTCCAGTTTGGTGTATTATTTTCCCACAGGCTGAGCTTAAGTTATTATGACTGTTCAATTCAATTCAATTCAAATTCTTTATTGATTATTTATTAAATTATTTACACTTAGTTATTATTTGTTTATTCCTCTAGCCTATGATTATTTGACAAAAAAACTTAAGTCTTACACATTAACCATACAACATACATAATATACAATTTTCAACTTACATGTTCATTTATATTTCATTACCTTTTAGCCAATAAAAGGTCAGATTATGGCTATCATGTTATTAGTGTTTTTTCAAAATACTATTCTATTTATGTCGATAAAATGTCTAAAAGCCAAAAATGTATACAAAGAATACGAATTTTTAAGTAAACTCTATGTATACAAACGTGTATTAAGAGTTTTTTATGATTAAAAACACTACGCTATTTCATGGTCTGAAAAATAAATAAATTAATAATAAAAAAAAATAATAAATATCTTTTTTCACCATTGAAAGATACAAAGAATCCAAATAGGCTTCATCAAATGAGTTATAAATCTACAATTAAATTACTTAATATTACAATTCTTCTTAACTTTAAAACTAAGGTAAATTTAGGTTTTACTATATTATTATGAGAAAAAAATTACAAAGGGAAAATACAATACTAGCATAGTATTCGGTCATGACAGAGATTCATAAAGTCAAAGTAATTATAAATTACTTTAGATCAAAGAAAATATTTTAACTTATTGCTAAACCTTAAGTACGAACATTCCTCTCTCAGCTCGGTTGGTAGCATTTTGAAGTTCTTTATTGCAGAATAGGATACTCCTCTTTCGGTGAGCGCTAGACGGTGTTTAGGAGTGCGATATAAATCACCATGTCTTGTATTGTAGTTATTAATTTGGTTGTTTTGGAGATGATTATTTTAGGGTTTTTTGAAAACAACGAAGTAACTCATATAAGTATAGTGAAAACAGGGAAACAATTTTATATTTTAAAAATAGAGGTCTGCAAGATGTTTTCTCAGTAAAATGACTCATAATCCTCAGTGCCCTGTTTTGCAATTTAAAAATTTTATAACTTTAAACTGAATTGCCCCAAAAGAGTATGCCATATGAGAGGTATGATAGAAAATAAGAGCAATACATGAGTAGTAAAGTTTTAAGATTGGCAATTGGACTTAATTGACGAATGGCGTAACAAGCCGAACTGAGGTTTTGAATAAGCTCACCTATATGTCTTTTCCAGTTCAAATTACAATCTACAACTACACATCAAACCTTAACTCTATCAGTATCGCTAATTAATTTGGAATTTTGCCAGTCAACATCATGTGCTAATAAGGGTTCAACATTTAGAGTAGGCTTACAAGAAAAATCAATTAAGTGTGTCTTACTATGATTTATTATTAGTTTATGGGAAGAGAACCAATTTGACAGATCACTCATTTTTGTAACAATCAATTCTGATTGTTCGAATGAGTTTTTATGTTTCATAAGAAGTGTTGTGTCATCAGCATATAAGATTACGTCTGCAGGTTTTAAAAACTGTGGTAGATCATTTATATATATTAGAAACAGTAGTAGGTCTAGAATAGAACCCTGTGGTACTGCATGACGAACGGGCAAGAATGTTGATTGTATAGATTTTCCTGAAGGATGGTCAGGTGTACCCCTTGGAGCCGGTTGGTTAGATATGATGACAAAATGTCATGAGCCTTATTCCCAATCCCGTAATAAGATAGTTTCTCTAGAAGAATGTTGTGACTAACCAGGTCAAAAGTTTCTGCAAAAGTCTGAATATTTTTATCTTACCGTCGAGCGATTAAAATCATCTCTGTAAATTTCTCGACAGCACATGATGTTGACATGTTTCTTCTAAACCCATTTTGGCTCAATGTAAGAACATCAAATCTATTTTAAAAATGTACTAGTCTATTATACACAAATTTTTCAAATAATTTTTAAAAGACAGTTAACAGATATATCAGCCTGAAGTTGTCAGGCTTTGTCCTTTCACCCTTTTTGAATATGGGGTTGATTTTAGCATATTTTAATTTATCAGGATATATACCACATTCAAAACATCTGTTGATAATCAAAACAAGTATATCGATACAGTATAAAGAAAAACAATTATTACATTAGAATTAAGACTATATAAATCAGTTAAAATTGAGTTTTTTAGACTTCTTATAGGATTTATTACTTCATTTTTATCAGTCGGACATAAAAAAATACTGTTTTTATTCGTAGGTAAACAAGATAGTAATTTCATTGTGTTATCTTCGATTGTATTTGTGTCTTAAGTAAAGTATCGGCTATAGAAGCAAAATATGTATTGAGTATGTTGGCTGCACCCTTCCACTTGTAAAGTTTATCGTTTAAATTTATGATTGTGTCTTTATTTTAATATAATGGTATTTTTGTTGTAATGGTATTATTATTTTATATAATTTATTTTATAAAATGGAGTAACGTATATAAACTCTTAGGTTTATAACATTAAATTGAGTCTCTAAAATATATGGATTACCATAGGTAACTGTAAACATGTATTCCAACATTTCTTCAATAAAGACTTCTATTGATAAATTTTATTAATCGGCCACATAATTCATAAACAAATAAAAAAAATAATGTATACTACTATGTTTTTCTGAAAATTCATTAATTAGATTTTAAATGATAGTTAAGTTAAAAACTCGTAATTATTAGAATGATCAAATATTCAACCATCATTTAAATATAGAAGAAAGATATAACATTTAATGCATCTTGTTAGTTTTAGTTAAAAAGAGTCTGTAAAAATTACAACACATACTCGGAATACTGTATTTTTGTTGTTGTTGTCGTAAATGGACAGTTACAGCTCTTAATTCTTTATCTGTGGCACTAAGGCAAGGAGAATGTATAATCTGATAATCTCCCACTAGTCTATTATTCTATTAAGCCTCCTTCATCTCAAGCCTTGTTGTACGACAATACTCAGTTATAATGTTTTACAAATTGTATATAATATGAAAGTGCCTGCATTGTTACCTTTGCGTCTTTAGATCTTCCTGTGTTTGATATTTCCTTGATTTAATTTTAGTTTATTTTTAAATACCAACTTTTTCATAAGCTAACTATGCTAAAAAAATTAAATCTATTTCTAAATTTCTTAAAATATGTAGAACATAAAATCACTAAAAAATTTTTGTTACTTTCATATAGACAAAGTTATGTAGTTGAGAGAGAAATAACAGATTAACTGATTATTGTACTATTATTAAAACTTTGTGCCTTTGAGAAAACTTCGAGAACAAATGTGATAGTAAAATAACTTGGATTTGATATTTTACTATAATTTCCGAGTTAAGAGAAGAAGGATATAAAGGATTATAACTTCCTGTGTTAAGTAATAATCTGCCAATATATCCGGTATAAAGACAAAGTCTATATAAAAAAAACTTGCAGTAATATAAAACTTGTGACAAGCAAGTGCGGAACTTTTTTTAAGACGAGAAGTTACTACGAAATGTGTAACGAAATACCAACCCGCTAGGGGGGGCTGCTCCGTGGGGATTTGGGCTCATCTTCTTCCCAGCGAGTCTCTTAGTGGATTTTCTTTAATATTTGAAGAATTTCCCAAACGTATGAGTGCATTACGGTGATATTTTCGTAATGTTCGGATTGTCAGTTTCTGATAGCCTTTATACTTGAAGTTAGAGTATACTTAAAGTATTATGACAATAATATTTACTATTAATACAATATCTGAGTAATTCTGTTCACAGCTGAACGCACGAATTTTTCAAGATTATATTTGTGAGGACGTTTTTTGTGGAAATAAATTAAGAGTTTTTAATTATTTTTAGAATTTTGTTAGTTCTTCCTGAACATATAAATCCAATAAATTTTAAGTATTCAGTGAATTAAGCTATATTTAGCTTTCCCAAAACCTATAATAATATCATAGTCATTATTGAGAGTGTTAAGTTGCGTTGGTCTCATTGATTTTTTTTACTGTAGAAGGATGTGCAGTTGAATGTTGTGTCAATATTAAACATTTTAATATCTCCAACATTTACGTGTTTTGACCATATATTTTTTTTAAGTCAAAAGTGAAACATGGTACATAACTTATGATGTCAACAAGTTTTTTTTAGTTCAACTAGAGAGTTCATGCAATATCCTTCACCACGATCATTTGATTAGTTGTCGGACGATTTTTCTATCGAAAAAAATCGCAGATTTTTTTTCTCTCACAAAATAAGCAAGTGACATTTTTTGGCACTAATACAGGGTGATGAACTCAAGGCCACAATCATATCTCAAGTTAGAGCTTTCTGAGATAATTTTACAGCAAACTTTAAATGGAGAACATTACTTAATTTTTTATGTTCATAACAATTACGCTGTTAACATTTTAAAATTCGGTCGCCATTTTCCAATATGGTGGTCATCTTTGAAATTCACTATGGAAACCTCTAATTTTTATGATTGATATAAGTGATAGCAGTAATCCTATGATTTGTTTAGTCTTGATATTATTTTAATATACTTAAACCGTTTAGCCGCTGAAAGTTTCAGAAATTCTTATTATAACAATTTATTAAAGATGCATATTTTACCATTTACAAGTAAAAAAGGAAAGTCACAGTGCATTATTTTTATTTAATTAAAATGAAAGTGACCACTGACCCACCCACCCACCCATACACGTACAGAGGTAATAACACCATTGTTACTATTGGACACATTACTTATATATCGCTGGTAGAAGCTCATCATTTGGTTTTGAAATCAATGTATGGGAGTATGGTGTCAGTAAACGTATAACCTTCCATACGTCTGATTCATCCAGTACTATAGTGTCAGTGAAATAACCCTCCATATGTCTAATTGACTCACTAATCAATAAGTTTCCTCCTTCGAGTTGCCCCCAGTGGGCGGAGAAGTTCTAAAGTGAGCAAATTAAAGACATTGTGGCTACTTGGGAGTTTTTCATGCCAACTCCCTCGGAAGTACTGCCGTGTTAACTTTGTTGTTCCTGATTGTACCATGTAAAGCAAGACATATACACTTCTGAGATGTCTGGTTGTTTTAAGAAAACCGTTCCATGAACTGTTTTAACTGAGAACAATATAAGAAGTCAGAAAAGTTATATTAAAAATATATCGATATTTTAAGTGTATAGCAGAAAATCAAAGCATTTGTTAAACTGAATGCTACTTGCTGTTACAAGTTAGGATAAGTAGATAGGAAAGAATAATATTTGTCTGAAAAATTTGGTAAATTACATTGAAACACGAACATTTTCTTCAATATTAAACATAGTTTGTTATTAAGCACAATAGGAAACTACATCTTGGTTGTCATGTAACTGAGCATCTTTCAGTTAAAGCGCATTAGTAGATCCCGTGTAATTGGGTGGTTCAAGGCATTCAACATCTTATTGAATTCTTTATGTTGTGTCTCTTGACGTCTTATCTATGGAGGAGCTATATTGCACAGCACCGGGAGCCAAGGATTTGAAGTTGTTCTGAAAGTGCCACTAATAGGGAGGTAATTTTATTCGCCTACACAGAAAATCTGTAAAGGTATACTACGTACTCCTTGGGAATTTCTAAACGAACAACAAATCTGGTAACTCAACAATTTATGATCTCTCAGCTATGGCACCAACCACAAAAAATTTAAAAAAATCGTTCTGAGGATCAAGTTTATGTTAATTATTAGTTTCTGCTTTAAACGTAGTTTGTCTTACTACAGAAGGTTTTTAAGCTACGTATACATTTTTAAATAAGTACTCTAAGTTTAGTGTTTACTTGGAAATAACAAAATTAATAAGTTAATTGAATTTGAGGCTATTATTTTTATTTGTGGGGTATTTATTTTTCTAAGAGTAAGTAAAAAATCATGAATAACCCATTATAGTGTTGAATTATTTTTTTTATTACTTAATAGAACAAAATTGTGTATAAAGTTATGTAATTTGCACAGTGACATAATTTTTATAATGATGTCGTTTCTTCAATTCTCATTAGGAATTTGCTATGTAAATATGTCTACTCCTATTTTGAAAACAACTAACCTGAACATTTAATATTTTATATTAATTGGAAAACCATTAGAAAAATAATCGTTAGCTTTCTTTTATTACAATACTGTAATACGAATAAAATTAATAAGTTTAAAATAAACTTATCTGCTTAAAGCACAACATTAACTAATTACCGTAATAAATCAAGTTCTATTAGGCCATGAAACTGTCTCTGGCCTGGCTGCCTTCATCAATCAATTCCCCTCTGTGTGACAGTTGAGCCCCTAACGTGGTAAGTAACAATCACACCAGCTGATCGAATACATATTGCAGCATGCAGTGATTCCTTTATGCAAAATATATTCACATATGTGAACTCATTTACACGACCCATCAATAAGTAATTAAAAATACGATGACAGTTTTCAACTTTATGGAAGCTTTAATTACCATGCAATCGTTTATATTAAAAAGACACTATTTTTAATCATAATAACGAAAAATTTTTGAAGAATTTGGAGTCCAAACCATGGTTTACCATTAATATAGACAATAATATGTTATAGCACTTGTAGACTAAGCTAGCGTTACTCCAATTTACTAAAATGAGATGTTTATGGTGTCAATATTCAGTCAGTGACTAATGTATTCTGGGTAAAGTCGGAACAGCTTCCGCTCATCCGGTTTATCCATCTGGTTGGTAGTCTAGGCAACGCCGAGATCCGACTAAGCCATAAATAGGTTTGATTTACTTTGATTTACATTTAATGCCTCATAAGAATTTACTTTTTCAACAATAAAATACTGTAACATTTGTGACGTCATCTTTACAAAACATAGCTCGGTTTAAGCTAATTGGATTATGTTCTTGATGAACCCTGAAACTAAAACAAAATTGACATCTTGATTAAAATCTGTCGTCAATGTTTTACCTTTGTCGTAACTTTCACTTAATAAATGTAAAAATTAAAATTATATGTATGCATATTATGTTTGGTTTTGAATATAACAAAAAAAAGAAAAACTTTAACTAATGATACAAAATATTACTTTTTGTTATTTTTTAAATAAACATCGTATTTATTTATATTTTTATGTATTTTAACTATGTAGATATATGGTAAGGTTATTCTTTTTTTTTGTTTACCTATATAACTTGATTAAATAGAAATAATCATTGTTTAAATAGTCAATAATTCTTTTCATAAATCCCTCTTGTCTCAGAAAGGCAAACGTGGTTTACCGAAATCGACCAACATAATATTTATGTATTTTACTCTATAATGTTGTATATTTGTGAATTTTGTAATTGTACTGTAGTATATTTGTGCATTTTGTGCTTATATTGTAATATATTTGCTCGTTTTGTATTTGTATTATAGTATAACTGTGCATTTTGTGCTTATATTGTAATTTATTTGTGTTGTGTGACTTTCACTTGTACGGTAAATTAATAGGAAAAAATCTGTATTACTGTAAATTATCCTATACAGAACTCTGATTATGTATTGATTATTTTGCATGCCGACTATCTAGAGTAATATTTCTTTTGAAATGTTTGACACATTGCGTTAAAATTAGTTATGTAAAAACAGCATACTACGCATATTTTCAGTCCATCTTTAGATATGGCCTAATTTTTATTGGGAACTCTAAACGAATCCGAGACATTTTAATCTTACAAAAGAAAGTGGTTAGAGTATTTTCTGAATCTAGCTTAACAGAACACTGTAAACCATTCTTCAGATCCTTAAAAATACCAACCGTTATTAATTTATATTGTTTGATTTAGTAAATTATGTTTTTAAAAACCCTCACGTACTTAACTTCACATCTTACACACATAGCCACAATACTAGACAGAAAAATAATGCAAAAATAGAATTTTACAGACTTACAAAAACACTTGATAGCTATGTCGTTCAAAGTTTGAAAACTTACAACTTTCTCTTGCCTTTAATCAATAAATACGACCAAAAACTATTTTTAAACAAATTTTATTGTTGGAGTTTAGAAAATCCATTTTACATTTTAGAGAAATATTTTATGCTTGACAATATTAACTTTTAGCCGTATTTTATTGTAATTGATTTATGTATTTGTTTTTGGGTAACATGTTAACGATATACAACCTGAAGCTTATTTTTTTAAATTTTGATTCACTGTTAATATAACTTTTTAATGACTTGGCCTGTTGCTGTATATTTGACATTGTCTATGATTGTATTCATCCAATGGCAAATAAAGATGTATTATTATTATATAGAACTCGATAATAAACGTATGTATTATATATTATGTACATAACTATATTACGCATTATATTGAACAGAAAACTCCAAACATTGATGTATAGCTTTAAAATAACTGGGTTTTTTCGTGTTTTTGAATCCAAACCTTTTTTCTTTTTAATTCCATAATTTGAATATTTATATAAGTAGATCTATTTTGTTTCCTAATTTGTTAAAAAAACACATAATGCACCATTGTTTTTAGTAATTCTATTTATCTGACTTTCAGCTTATGTTAACTCTTCTTTTTGAGTTCTATCCCCTCGTCCTATTGACTGTCCGATCCTTTCATCTGTCATTACGTGATAAATTGGCCATCCCACACCATCACAACTTAATAATGGGCCTACGGTAAGCTTAGTTTCCTCCCTATAGCTCTCATCTATCCATTCACCGAAGGTTCATTGATGTTAGACTTTCTCATAACCATTGTTTAAGTTCAGGTAGTGGAATAGATAGATAGTGGAAAATGTCCCAAGATTTATTTTTTTTTGTAAAACATACAAGCAGTAGAGTGCTTCTCAACATTTTCAATTGCTTTGCTTAATAACTGCAAAAATATCTTTTCTAAATAATATTGACGTACCTAAATTGGCGCACTAACTTAACACAAAAGTATCTAATATATTAAAGTGCATAATTTTTTTTCAAAGAGATAAAACAACAAAACTAAAATTACAGCAATGGGTACTAAACAGGTACATGGGTTGATAAGATGGACGGTTGTAAATAATGTTACTATTTGAAAGGATCACGTTTTTTTTTTTTTTTTTTTTTTTTTTTATTAAGTAAGTTAAGTTTGTAGATTTATTGCAATGTACATAAAGCTTGAAAAAAAATCAAAAACTATCCTTAATTTTCTTCTTTTTTTGCTACAAAGTATGTTATATTTCAAACAATCTGGTTCCTAAATTGAAATGGGTCAGTCATCACCAAACTTCTGTTTAAACCTTATTTGAATATGTTTTATTGGGGGGGGGGGGGGGCGATCTGTTTTGTTAGTGATAATATTTTTAGGTAAGTGAACTATTTTCTAAATTTAGTATAAACGTATAAATAAGTGACCTAATGATAGTAAATTATTTACAGTGGGATATTATTTTGCAATTTAATAATATAATATGTGATAAATAAGTCATAGAACTAAATAAAAATATACTTTGTACCTTAAAGTATTTTACATGAGTATTAGATAAGTAACATATATAACGCTTTTTAATAGATTTCCATGATTACATTTTTAAAGTAATAATTGAATTAAAGCATATATTGTTGAGGTTCATTTAGGTGTTACTAATATCATCTGAAAACTAATGTATTACGTACATGTCTTCTTTTAGGTTATACTAACTTATAACTATACAAATATATATTTATTTTTTGTTTTAGATAATTAAATGAATTTGAATTCCAAAGCTAATTAGGATTCATGAAAATAGGATACAACAGAATACTTAAGGGAGTCGGTAGGAGACTAAGACGCCCGAGGCGATAAGACTTTTTTAATTTCTCCAATGTGAAACTTTAATTGCTTACAGGCGTTCCGGCTTGTAAAACTAAGTTTGTAAGCCTTCGTGACTTTTTAGATAATTTGTAATAGTTTCCTGATAATACAATATACTTTAAATTGTCATTAACTTTGTTACCTCAAGTTATAATTATTTTAATTATATTTTTGGTTATTTTGTCAGTTAAGTTTGTTATATACTGTATAGCTAATACGATAGTACATATATTCAATATAATAAATAATAACAATATTGATGCATTATTTGTTTGGTTCTTTTGGTATAATGATATCGTACATAATTAATGAAAATTACAATAAAAAGTTTTAATTTCTATCCGTCTAATTTTACTGACACAGTAAAAATCTTGAACCAACATTTATTATATTTACATGACGTTATAATATACGAGTGAAATGAACCATACACAAATTGTGATTCGAAATCCATATTTATCCATAGCATAATGATTGATTTCTTATAAGTAAATAAATAAATAAAAATAATATCGTAAATTTTTTACACTAAATAAATAACAATATATAAAGTGATAATGCATCTTTTTAAATTTACAATGCCTACAACGTAATTTAAAAATTTTTAAATTCTGTTTTTATTAATTGTTTTGAAATATACTTTTAGGTTCTACTAACTGTATAAACATGATAAAAACAGTAAAAATTTGAATTGTAACACTTATATACAACGTGGAATGTCCCCCTGTATAAAGAGATAACTGTGGAGTCAGAGGTCAATAGTTGAGTTGAGAAGTCAGTTGCCAAACCCCTGGGGCAGTATATCAAACTGAGTCAATAGTCCTTTAATATTTTGTCGTAGATCGTGCTATATAGTAGTTTATCATAGTTTTAACGATACTATGATCAATCAGTCAATTAAAACTGTTCCACGCTACGGCCCAGCTAGTATTGTGTGAGAAATTTTATCTGCTCAACTGAAAAGCATTACGTAGAGGTGGGTTTCGAGACTTAAAACGACCATTCTGACGTGGGAGATCCTGTGAAGTTCTTATATTGGAAGCCAACGCTTTATGTCTGCATACAAAATTGTCAAGCCTTTGGGACATATCCGGTATACACGTTGAACAAAATTGGAGCAAATATAGACCTCTGTGGCAGACCATCCTTTTAGGTTCTAAAATAGCTACTTAAAAGTTAATATTACCTTAAGTCATAAAACAGACCAAAACTATAAAAAGTCCACTTTAGTCATTAATTTTCCATGTAATACAGTTTGGGGGTAACAAGTGTTAAGGGATGGGGTAAAGGTTAGGAAAGGTAATGGAACACTTTCTTTAATTTGATCACGTCCAAACTTTAGTGACCAGGGGCAGTTTAGTTTTAGAGGTGAACCGTAACTTCTTAATAAAGACTTTCCATCATTGAAAGACACTCATTTTAGTAATTAAAAACAAATAAAAAACAAAAACAAAGCGTTATTTGGCTTAAAAACAGGCTTAAAAACCTAAATAAATTAAGTAATATTTGACATAATCTTACTTTATACCTAATAAACATATTCTACAAAAATGTCCGGTCTGAATGTTTTTACTTTTTACAATTTTACACGATGAGTGTTGGAATGATACACGATAACATTCCAGAATCTCGAATGTAAGTCATTTGTATAGAATATTATATTTTACATTTATTTTACTTAATTAATAAGTTTAAGTGCTTTTTTGACTTGATTTAAATACAAACAAACCTTTATAACTTCGACTGTTTAAGCATTTATAAACGACATTTAGTTTAATCTAAGTTTAATTAATGTACGCATGGTATATTTTTAGTATAGCGCATACTTGTATCGTCAAAAAATAACTGAGAGGGATAAAATGTATTGCCCATAAAACTGAATGTATACCTGCAAGTGATCACGGATATATTGGATTATTAGAACGTTACGACGTAGTTGTGGAGCAGATATGAACGACCAAGTAGAACTGTACCTCATCAATGAAAATAACTGACAGGGATACAATATATTGCCCATAAAACTTAATGTATACCTGCAAGTGATCAAGGATATATTGGAACATTAGAACGTTATGATGTAGTTGAGGAGCAGATATCAACGACCAAGTAGAACTGTACCTCATCAATGAAAATAACTGACCGTGAAACAAGATATTGCCCATAAAACTGAATGTATACCTGCAAGTGATCAAGGATATATTGGAACATTAGAACGTTATGATGTAGTTGTGGAGCAGATATCAACGACCAAGTAGAACTGTACCTCATCAATGAAAATAACTGACCGTGAAACAAGATATTGCCCATAAAACTGAATGTATACCAGCTAGTGATCACGGATATATTGGAATATTAGAACGTTAGGTTGTAGTTGTGGAGCAGATATCAACGACCAAGTAGAACTGTACCTCATCAATGAGAATAACTGACAGGGATACAATATATTGCCCATAAAACTGAATGTATACCAGCAAGTGATCACGGATATATTGGAATATTAGAACGTTACGATGTAGTTGTGGAGCAGATATCAACGACCAAGTAGAACTGTACTTCATTAATGAGAATTACTGACAGGGATACAATATATTGCCCATAAAACTGAATGTATACCAGCAAGTGATCACGGATATATTGGAATATTAGAACGTTACGATGTAGTTGTGGAGCAGATATCAACGACCAAGTAGAACTGTACCTCATCAATGAGAATAACTGACAGGGATACAATATATTGCCCATAAAACTGAATGTATACCAGCAAGTGATCACGGATATATTGGAATATTAGAACGTTACGATGTAGTTGTGGAGCAGATATCAACGACCAAGTAGAACTGTAGCTCGTCAATGAAAATAACTGACAGGGATACAATATATTGCCCATAAAACTGAATGTATACCTGCAAGTGATCACGGATATATTGGAACATTAGAACGTTACGATGTAGTTGTGGAGCAGATATCAACGACCAAGTAGAACTGTACCTCATCAATGAAAATAACTGACAGGGATACAATATATTGCCCATAAAACTGAATTACGATGTAGTTGTGGAGCAGATATCAACGACCAAGTAGAACTGTACCTCATTAATGAGAATTACTGACAGGGATACAATATATTGCCCATAAAACTGAATGTATACCAGCAAGTGATCACGGATATATTGGAATATTAGAACGTTACGATGTAGTTGTGGAGCAGATATGAACGACCAAGTAGAACTGTACCTCATCAATGAAAATAACTGACAGGGATACAATATATTGCCCATAAAACTGAATGTATACCAGCAAGTGATCACGGATATATTGGAATATTCATAGGTTCATAGGTTTAAGATGACGAGCATGGAGGTAATTGAAACATTTCCTCACATTTATAAGGTTGTTATGTAAAGGTTGAGGAGATGTAGTATGATGTGACGCTGTTATTTGGACAATCGTCGTGAATATTTAATGACAAGATAAAAGTGTAAGATGGGAGTAAAGTAATTATAGAGTAGCTTAAACTAGATTACAAATATGTTCGTATTGAGATAACAGTTCATAAAAATCCTCATTTTCTTGCATTTATGACTTGAATAGCAAATCGTGTTATAAGTAAATTTATTAGGTGATAGCATGTATAAAGGTTTGATAGCATGCAAAGACTGTGGTGCCGGGGGGAGATAGTAATGGAACACTTTCTTTATATATACCACTGTATATATACCACTGTATGTGTATGGGTGGGTGGGTCAATACCACCATACGTGTATGGGTGGGTAGGTGGGTTGTAAGAAAACATTTTACTATTATTATTAAAATCCTTAAAAAATATCACAGGTTTTGTAAATAATATTGAATTACTTTACTGTGTTTTTGTATGAAAATGATTATGAAATTCGTGCCATCCTCACTAATTTAAACTGGAGTGAGGCAAAGAAAGTTGTCACAGAGCAAAAGATTAAGTGGGCAGTTGAGTGCTTTGCCCCCTTCAAATGTGTACATCACGTACAAAATTTACTGACCAGAGGCAATGTCGTTTTGGATGTGGACCGCAACCAGCTTATCAACGGGAAGGTTCCCTTTTTTAAATAAATAACGTCCCAGTTACAAATGTATGTATAGAGTTTTTGGCAAAGGCCTTTTATTAGTAAGGTAGGTATGAAATATACGTGGTTTTATGAATATTTATCCCCCAGTCCAATAGAGAATTGTACTGAAAATAAATTATGAGGCTAAAGTTTAACAATATGTCACACATTTAAATGTTCTTTTTTTTATCACAAAGCAGTCCAACATTTTTCTCGTGTACGATACTCATTACTTAACAGTTTCTACGTACGGTTTCTTGTGTACGATACTCATTACTTAACAGTTTCTACGTACGGTTTCTTGTGTACGATACTCAATACTTAACAGTTTCTATGTACGGTTTCTTGTGTACGATACTCATTACTTAACAGTTTCTATGTACGGTTTCTTGTAATCGATACTCATTACTTAACAGTTTCTACGTACGGTTTCTTGTGTATGATACTCATTACTTAACAGTTTCTACGTACGGTTTCTTGTGTACGATCCTCATTACTTAACAGTTTCTACGTACGGTTTCTTGTGTACGATACTCATTACTTAACAGTATCTTCGTACGGTTTCTTGTGCACGATATTTATTACTTAACAGTTTCTACGTAAGGTTTCTTGTGTACATACTCATCACTTAACAGTTTATATGTACGGTTTCTCATGTACGATACTCATTATTTAACAGTTTCTACGTACGGTATCTTGTGTACGATACTCATCACTTAACAGTTTCTACGTACGTTTTTTTCTGTACGATTCTCATTACTTAACAGTTTCTACGTACGGTTACTCATGTACGATACTCATTACTTAACAGTTTCTAAGTACGGTTTCTCGTGTACGATACTCATTATTTAACAGTTTCTACGTACGGTTTCTTGTATGCGATACTCATTAATTAACAGTTTCTGCGTACGGTTTCTTGTGTACGATACTCATTATGTAACAGTTTCTACGTACGGTTTCTCGTGTACGATACTCATTACTTAACAATTTCTACGTACTGAAATGAGGATTGAAGCGTGATTTAAAAGCCTTACTACGAGTACTTGGATGGGTTTGAAATTTAGCCCAAGTATCTTGTCTATCTAAAGAGTGGTACATAGAACATTACGAATGTAGAGTTACCATCTAATTCCTGGATCAAAGTACTTTACCTAAAATTTACTATGAATACATAAACATATTATACTGTTTCATAATATAATATATCAATGTGAAAATTTATTCAAATATCAAATATTTGTTATAACTCAAACTACATATCTCCACCAACTTAGAGCTTGTAAGAGTGTTTTCTTAAAAGAGCTCTTTGGTTTTCACATCAAGAATTTGGTTTTAATATAATTTACATTTAACATTTTTTTTTGCTAATGAGTTACATTCTAAAAGGCAGATTAAATAAATAAAAATAAAAGTAATCTTATCCTTGATAGCCGATTTGTATTATTAAAATGTCACCCAAAGTTTATTTTGAAGAATATTTGCTTATTGCACGTTATGATTTTCTAGCAAAGATAAAAATAATTAATAAATAATATATTAGCTTTGTTTTTCTGAAACCCATTAGGGTGTCTATTATGCACCAGTCATCGTGTATAGCATAACTTTAGTTTAAGGTTAAGTGGAAGAGATAACTTAATAGTCCTAACTCCACCTTTTAATAAAGCCAGTAAATAAATAAACTTTATTTTACGCAAAAAAATAAAATAGGCATAGTTAAACCATTTATAATAATGGTTTGTTGAAATGCTAAAATAAATTCAAGTAGTTAATAATTTATGTCCGTATTCTCACAACTAACCTGATTTTTGGTGAAAAAGTATTTCGAAGGTCAGTCTGGATATATAAGAGACGAGTTTTCAGCTTGAGTCAATATTGACACTATAGGCTCTTTCATCTCGTTGAACAAATTATATACGACGTTCGCAACACTGCATTTACTCAACAGATTTCTTTTTCAAGTGAAAAGAACATAAAAGAAATGTCCCTCATTTAAAGGAATAATGGTGCATTACCATTTCCAAATTTGGTTTGCTTTTTATATTTTAAAAATAATCCTTTACAAAATACTCTTAATGAAAGGGCTTTGTTTCGGTGTATGTATTCGGCTTACTGGTTATATGTATACTATATACTGGGTAGTGGTGTAATAGTGGTAGTGGTGCAGTGGTGGTAGTGGTGCATTGGTGGTAGTGTGCAGTGGTGATAGTGGTTCAGTGGTGGTAGTGGTGGTAGTGGTTCAGTGGTGGTAGTGTGCAGTGTGCAGTGTGCAGTGGTGATAGTGGTTCAGTGGTGGTAGTGGTGCAGTGGTGGTAGTGGTTCAGTGGTGGTAGTGGTGCAGTGGTGGTAGTGGTTCAGTGGTGGTAGTGGTGCAGTGGTGGTAGTGGTGCAGTGGTGGTAGTGGTGGTAGTGGTTCAGTGGTGGTAGTGGTGCAGTGGTGGTAGTAGTGCAGTGGTGGTAGTGGTGCAGTGGTGGTAGTGGTGCAGTGGTGGTAGTGGTGGTAGTGGTGGTAGTGGTTCAGTGGTGGTAGTGGTGCAGTGGTGGTAGTGGTGCAGTGGTGGTAGTGGTGCAGTGGTGGTAGTGGTGCAGTGGTGGTAGTGGTGCAGTGGTGGTAGTGGTTCAGTAGTATATCGTATGGATTTTAAAGCCAGCCACCAATCTAAAAGGAGGGGGAATACAAAATTTCAAAATTAGACGAATAAATATTATCTACTTTAAATCTCAAGTCCAAAGTACTTATGGTATATTGTTCAAATATTGATCTTCTGTCTCATAGCAAAATTTGACTGTCGTAACCTTTTGAACACACGATTCTCCGAAGTATGATGAGTTAATTCCTCTGAAAAAAACAACGGTTAATCATAACCTAAGTGACTTATAGTTTGAATTTCGACTCCGCAACTAAACGACTGAAGATTTGCCATTCCTGCATACATTTCCAGTACATTTCCATACAGTAAATTTTCAGTACTACTGTTTGTGTATGGGTGGGCGGGTGTAATAACTATTTTGCCCCGAAAATAGTTATTACAATCTTTATCGCCAGTTACTTTTTCAAAATCCATTTCCTTATTGAATAACCTTATAGCTGCTTGACTAGGATGGCCTAACTTTTCATGCCATGATATATTAGCAGGTATGGTAGTCTTTTTTACCTTAAGATTAGCAACAAACAGTTTACCTGACTTTTCTCCATAGAAAACTCTTTCCTTATTAAGCTTAATAATTAAAGCTACTTCCAGTATATAGTATACATATAACCCAACACCTAGGCGATTGTGAAGTTGCAAAGAATTATTGTGGACTAAACTATACTTCCTGACAAGAAATTCTCTTATTAACCATTTAAGTATAACATTAGAAAAACGTGTAATTATTAATTAATTAATTAACAGCAATCTTGTTCTCGATCAGTTTTTAGTAACGTTACCTTCTGATTTCCATTAATACAGACTGAAGAATTTTATAAAACCCCATGTTTTTATATCTAGCGTAATAAATTTGAATCATAATATTGCTTAAATATCTTAACATTTTATTTACAAAAAGTCAGTTATTTTATTATACCCATTTCAAGTCTAGTTGATGATATCTACACCGGAAATCATTTATAACAAAACATACATTAATAAAACACTTTAAATGCAGAATCTTTTATTTAGTTATTTTATTCGTCTCACTCAGCGACGTCTGCCGGATTATTAAATATATCCAATACCCTCTTACAGACAAATACTGAGCTAAAAAGTGTGTGAAAATTATGTGAAGCAACAACACATTCTACTAGCTTCAAGCAACAACAAAACTGTTCTAGCTTCAAGCCTTTGATGTACCAAAAATGCACTTACTACGAAATGCACTTTGTTTAAACTTCTTGGATATGCATTGGCAATCCACCTCGTGTGATCAACCACCCATATAGTGGTTTTGTTGTTTAATATCCTTGAAATAGTTAAATTTTTTATATAACCTCAGGTTGTTTTAAATAAACATATTATGCTTTATGCTAACCAACTTAATAAACACTTTTTACCTTTAATTGCGTAATTACTGCCGTAAAATCCCGTTAATCCACACCTATATTAATCTGGAAATTCACCATTCAAAAAATAATGAATAATAAAACAGGTTTTTAGAAAAGTAATTTATTCAAAATTGTTACTGTAGGCGTACATATTTATACTAGTGCCTGAGTTAACGTATAATCAATCTCCTCTTGAGATTGTAGTGTGAATATATACCTTTACGCCAGTAATTTCTAGTTTTGTTACATAAATAGTTACTAATATCTTGTAACTTTGTTTTTAAATACCACAAAATTGAAAGTATAAATTTAACAATGCGATAATGACGTTTATCACAGTAGTGTGCTGATGACAGCAATTATTTTCCGAAAATAGATCATTTACCAAAGTGCCAATACCATTCTCTCTCGCACAGCTCCTTGTCTGGAGATGGGTAATTAAAAGTTGGCATTGTTTACCTCTTGTATTTATATATATCCATAAATATCCACAGCTGACTTGGTATTAGAACAAATCTTCACCAATATTAAAAATGACAATTCTTTACTGTTAAATTGATTTAACCTTTCAAATTTGAATTTCAGAATATTTATTTTCAATTATTATTAACAAAATATTTAATTCAACAAATTAATTCTTATTCTATTTTAAAAACAATGTTGTATAATATTGGAAGTTTTTAATTAATAAACCATAAAACGTTACTAAATTTTTCTTGCTGTGTAGCTATTATCGTTATTCCATTTTAAAAATAATGTCGTATAATATTGGAAGAATTTAATTAATAAACCATAAAACGTTACTAAATTTTACTTGCTGTGTAGCTATTATCATTAGTCTATTTTAAAAATAATCTTGTATAATATTGGAGGAATATAATTAATAAACCATAAGACGGTACTAAATTTTACTTGCTGTGTAGCTATTATCGTTATTCTATTTTAAAAATAATCTTGTATAATATTGGAGAAATATAATTAATAAACCATAAAACGTTACTAAATTTTACTTGCTGTGTAGCTATTATCGTTATTCCATTTTAAAAATAATGTCGTATAATATTGGAAAAATATAATTAATAAACCATAAAACATTACTAAATTTTACTTGTTGTGTAGCTTTTATCGTTATTCTATTTTAAAAATAATGTCGTATAATATTGGAAAAATATAATTAATAAACCATAAAACGTTACTAAATTTTACTTGCTGTGTAGCTATTATCGTTATTCCATTTTAAAAATAATGTCGTATAATATTGGAAAAATATAATTAATAAACCATAAAACGTTACTAAATTTTACTTGCTGTGTAGCTATTATCGTTATTCCATTTTAAAAATAATGACGTATAATATTGGAAAAATATAATTAATAAACCATAAAACGTTACTAAATTTTACTTGCTGTGTAGCTATTATCGTTATTCCATTTTAAAAATAATGTCGTATAATATTGGAAAAATATAATTAATAAACCATAAAACGTTACTTAATTTTACTTGCTGTGTAGCTATTATCGTTATTCCATTTTAAAAATAATGTCGTATAATATTGGAAAAATATAATTAATAAACCATAAAACGTTACTTAATTTTACTTGCTGTGTAGCTATTATCGTTATTCCATTTTAAAAATAATGTCGTATAATATTGGAAAAATATAATTAATAAACCATAAAACGTTACTAAATTTTACTTGCTGTGTAGCTATTATCGTTATTCCATTTTAAAAATAATGTCGTATAATATTGGAAAAATATAATTAATAAACCATAAAACGTTACTTAATTTTACTTGCCGTGTAGCTATTATCGTTATTTTATTTTAAAAATAATCTTGTATAATATTGGAGGAATATAATTATTGAACCATAAAACATTACTAAATTTTACTTGCTGTGTAGCTATTATCATTATTCCATTTTAAAAATAATGTCGTATATTATTGGAAAAATATAATTAATAAACCATAAAACGTTACTAAATTTTACTTGCCGTGTAGCTATTATCGTTATTCCATTTTAAAAATAATGTCGTATATTATTGGAAAAATATAATTAATAAACCATAAAATGTTACTAAATTTTACTTACTGTGTAGGTATTATCATTAGTCTATTTTAAAAATAATCTTGTATAATATTGGAGGAATATAATTAATAAACCATAAGACGGTACTAAATTTTACTTGCCGTGTAGCTATTATCGTTATTCCCTTTTAAAAATAATGTCGTATATTATTGGAAAAATATAATTAATAAACCATAAAACATTACTAAATTTTACTTACTGTGTAGCTATTATCGTTATTCTATTTTAAATACAATCTTGTATAATATTGGAAGAATATAATTAATAAACTATAAAACGTTACTAAATTTTACTTGCTGTGTAGCTATTATCGTTATTCCATTTTAAAAATAATGTCGTATAATATTGGAAAAATATAATTAATAAACCATAAAACGTTACTTAATTTTACTTGCTGTAGAGCTATTATCGTTATTCTATTTTAAAAATAATGTCGTATAATATTGGAAAAATATAATTAATAAACCATAAAACGTTACTAAATTTTACTTGCTGTATAGCTATTATCGTTATTCTATTTTAAAAATAATGTCCTATAATATTGGAAAAATATAATTAATAAACCATAAAACATTACTAAATTTTACTTGCTGTGTAGCTATTATCGTTATTTTATTTTAAAAATAATCTTGTATAATATTGGAGGAATATAATTATTGAACCATAAAACATTACTAAATTTTACTTGCTGTGTAGCTATTATCATTATTCCATTTTAAAAATAATGTCGTATATTATTGGAAAAATATAATTAATAAACCATAAAACGTTACTAAATTTTACTTGCTGTGTAGCTATTATCGTTATTCCATTATAAAAATAATGTCGTATAATAATGGAAAAATATAATTAATAAACCATAAAACGTTACTTAATTTTACTTACTGTGTAGCTATTATCGTTATTCTATTTTAAAAATAATCTTGTATAATATTGGAGGAATATAATTAATAAACCATAAGACGGTACTAAATTTTACTTGCTGTGTAGCTATTATCGTTATTCTATTTTAAAAATAGTCTTGTATAATATTGGAGGAATATAATTAATAAACCATAAGACGGTACTAAATTTTACTTGCTGTGTAGCTATTATCGTTATTCTATTTTAAAAATAATCTTGTATAATATTGGAGGAATATAATTATTGAACTATAAAACATTACTAAATTTTACTTGCTGTGTAGCTATTATCGTTATTCTATTTCAAAGTAATCTTGTATAATATTGGAGGAATGTAATTAATAAACCATAAAACATTACTAAATTTTACTTGCTGTGTAGCTATTATCGTTATTCTATTTTAAAAATAATCTTGTATAATATTGGAGGAATATAATTATTGAACCATAAAACATTACTAAATTTTACTTGCTGTGTAGCTATTATCGTTATTCTATTTCAAAGTAATCTTGTATAATATTGGAGGAATGTAATTAATAAACCATAAAACATTACTAAATTTTACTTGCTGTGTAGCTATTATCGTTATTCTATTTCAAAGTAATCTTGTATAATATTGGAGGAATATAATTATTGAACCATAAAAAATTACTAAATTTTACTTGCTGTGTAGCTATTATCATTATTCCATTTTAAAAATAATGTCGTATATTATTGTAAAAATATAATTAATAAACCATAAAACGTTACTAAATTTTACTTGCTGTGTAGCTATTATCGTTATTCCATTTTAAAAATAATGTCGTATAATAATGGAAAAATATAATTAATAAACCATAAAACGTTACTTAATTTTACTTACTGTGTAGCTATTATCGTTATTCTATTTTAAAAATAGTCTTGTATAATATTGGAGGAATATAATTAATAAACCATAAGACGGTACTAAATTTTACTTGCTGTGTAGCTATTATCGTTATTCTATTTCAAAGTAATCTTGTATAATATTGGAGGAATGTAATTAATAAACCATAAAACATTACTAAATTTTACTTGCTGTGTAGCTATTATCGTTATTCTATTTCAAAGTAATCTTGTATAATATTGGAGGAATGTAATTAATAAACCATAAAACATTACTAAATTTTACTTGCTGTGTAGCTATTATCGTTATTCTATTTCAAAGTAATCTTGTATAATATTGGAGGAATGTAATTAATAAACCATAAAACATTACTAAATTTTACTTGCTTTGTAGCTATTATCGTTATTCTATTTCAAAGTAATCTTGTATAATATTGGAGGAATGTAATTAATAAACCATAAAACATTACTAAATTTTACTTGCTGTGTAGCTATTATCGTTATTCTATTTTAAATACAATCTTGTATAATATTGGAAGAATATAATTAATAAACCATAAAACATTACTAAATTTTACTTACTGTGTAGCTATTATCGTTATTCTATTTAAAAAATAAACTCGTATAATATTTGAAGAATGTAATTAATAAACCATAAAACATTACTAAATTTTACTTGCTGTGTAGCTATTATCGTTATTCTATTTCAAAGTAATCTTGTATAATATTGGAGGAATGTAATTAATAAACCATAAAACATTACTAAATTTTACTTGCTGTGTAGCTATTATCGTTATTCTATTTTAAAAATAATCTTGTATAATATTGGAGAAATATAATTAATAAACCATAAAAGGTTACTAAATTTTACTTGCTGTGTAGCTATTATCGTTATTCCATTTTAAAAATAATGTCGTATAATATTGGAAAAATATAATTAATAAACCATAAGACGGTACTAAATTTTACTTGCTGTGTAGCTATTATCGTTATTCTATTTCAAAGTAATCTTGTATAATATTGGAGGAATGTAATTAATAAACCATAAAACATTACTAAATTTTACTTGCTGTGTAGCTATTATCGTTATTCTATTTTAAAAATAATGTCGTATAATATTGGAGGAATATAATTAATAAACCATAAAATGTTACTAAATTTTACTTGCTGTGTAGCTATTATCGTTATTCTATTTTAAAAATAATGTTGTATAATATTGGAGGAATATAATTAATAAACCATAAAATGTTACTAAATTTTACTTGCTGTGTAGCTATTATCGTTATTCTGTTTTAAAAATAATGTTGTATAATATTGGAGGAATATAATTAATAAACCATAAAATGTTACTAAATTTTACTTGCTGTGTAGCTATTATCGTTATTCTATTTTAAAAATAATGTTGTATAATATTGGAGGAATATAATTAATAAACCATAAAATGTTACTAAATTTTACTTGCTGTGTAGCTATTATCGTTATTCTATTTTAAAAATAATGTTGTATAATATTGGAGGAATATAAATAATAAACCATAAAATGTTACTAAATTTTACTTGCTGTGTAGCTATTATCGTTATTCTATTTTAAAAATAATGTTGTATAATATTGGAGGAATATAATTAATAAACCATAAAATGTTACTAAATTTTACTTGCTGTGTAGCTACTATCGTTATTCTATTTTATAAATAATCTTGTATAATATTGGAGGAATATAATTATTGAACCATAAAACGTTACTAAATTTTACTTGCTGTGTAGCTATTATCGTTATTCCATTTTAAAAATAATGTCGTATAATATTGGAAGAATTTAATTAATAAACCATAAAACGTTACTAAATTTTACTTGCTGTGTAGCTATTATCGTTATTCTGTTTTTAAAACAATCTTGTATAATATTGGAGAAACATAATTATTGAACCCTAAAACATAACTAAATTTTACTTGCTGTGTAGCTGTTATCGTTATTCCATTTTAAAAATAATGTTGTATAATATTGGAGGAATATAATTAATAAACCATAAAATGTTACTAAATTTTACTTGCTGTGTAGCTATTATCGTTATTCTGTTTTTAAAATAATCATGTATAATATTGGAGGAATATAATTAATAAACCATAAAACATTACTAAATTTTACTTGCTGTGTAGCTATTATCGTTATTCTATTTTAAAAATAATGTTGTATAATATTGGAGGAATATAATTAATAAACCATAAAATGTTACTTAATTTTACTTGCTGTGTAGCTATTATCGTTATTCTATTTTAAATACAATCTTGTATAATATTGGAAGAATATAATTAATGAACCATAAAACATTACTAAATTTTACTTGCTGTGTAGCTATTATCGTTATTCTATTTTAAATACAATCTTGTATAATATTGGAAGAATATAATTAATAAACCATAAAACGTTACTACAATTTACTTGCTGTGTAGCTATTATCGTTATTCTGTTTTTAAAATAATCATGTATAATATTGGAGGAATATAATTAATAAACCATAAAACATTACTAAATTTTACTTGCTGTTTAGCTATTATCGTTATTCCATTTTAAAAATAATGTCGTATAATATTGAAAGAATTTAATTAATAAACCATAAAACGTTACTAAATTTTACTTGCTGTGTAGCTATTATCGTTATTCTGTTTTATAAATAATCTTGTATAATATTGGAGGAATATAATTATTGAACCATAAAACGTTACTAAATTTTACTTGCTGTGTAGCTATTATCGTTATTCTGTTTTATAAATAATCTTGTATAATATTGGAGGAATATAATTATTGAACCATAAAACGTTACTAAATTTTACTTGCTGTGTAGCTATTATCGTTATTCTATTTTATAAATAATCTTGTATAATATTGGAGGAATATAATTATTGAACCATAAAACGTTACTAAATTTTACTTGCTGTGTAGCTATTATCGTTATTCCATTTTAAAAATAATGTCGTATAATATTGGAAGAATATAATTAATAAACCATAAGACGGTACTAAATTTTACTTGCTGTGTAGCTATTATCGTTATTCCATTTTAAAAATAATGTCGTATAATATTGGAAGAATATAATTAATAAACCATAAAACATTACTAAATTTTACTTGCTGTGTAGCTATTATCGTTATTCTATTTTATAAATAATCTTGTATAATATTGGAGGAATATAATTATTGAACCATAAAACGTTACTAAATTTTACTTGCTGTGTAGCTATTATCGTTATTCCATTTTAAAAATAATGTCGTATAATATTGGAAGAATTTAATTAATAAACCATAAAACGTTACTAAATTTTACTTGCTGTGTAGCTATTATCGTTATTCTATTTTAAAAATAATGTTGTATAATATTGGAGGAATATAATTAATAAACCATAAAATGTTACTAAATTTTACTTGCTGTGTAGCTATTATCGTTATTCTATTTTAAAAATAATTTTGTATAATATTGGAGGAATATAATTAATAAACCATAAAATGTTACTAAATTTTACTTGCTGTGTAGCTATTATCGTTATTCTATTTTAAAAATAATGTTGTATAATATTGGAGGAATATAATTAATAAACCATAAAATGTTACTAAATTTTACTTGCTGTGTAGCTACTATCGTTATTCTATTTTATAAATAATCTTGTATAATATTGGAGGAATATAATTATTGAACCATAAAACGTTACTAAATTTTACTTGCTGTGTAGCTATTATCGTTATTCCATTTTAAAAATAATGTCGTATAATATTGGAAGAATTTAATTAATAAACCATAAAACGTTACTAAATTTTACTTGCTGTGTAGCTATTATCGTTATTCTGTTTTTAAAACAATCTTGTATAATATTGGAGAAACATAATTATTGAACCCTAAAACATAACTAAATTTTACTTGCTGTGTAGCTGTTATCGTTATTCCATTTTAAAAATAATGTTGTATAATATTGGAGGAATATAATTAATAAACCATAAAATGTTACTAAATTTTACTTGCTGTGTAGCTATTATCGTTATTCTGTTTTTAAAATAATCATGTATAATATTGGAGGAATATAATTAATAAACCATAAAACATTACTAAATTTTACTTGCTGTGTAGATATTATCGTTATTCTATTTTAAAAATAATGTTGTATAATATTGGAGGAATATAATTAATAAACCATAAAATGTTACTTAATTTTACTTGCTGTGTAGCTATTATCGTTATTCTATTTTAAAAATAATCTTGTATAATATTGGAGGAATGTAATTAATAAACCATAAAACATTACTAAATTTTACTTGCTGTGTAGCTATTATCGTTATTCTATTTTAAAAATAATGTTGTATAATATTGGAGGAATATAATTAATAAACCATAAAATGTTACTAAATTTTACTTGCTGTGTAGCTATTATCGTTATTCTGTTTTTAAAATAATCATGTATAATATTGGAGGAATATAATTAATAAACCATAAAACATTACTAAATTTTACTTGCTGTTTAGCTATTATCGTTATTCCATTTTAAAAATAATGTCGTATAATATTGAAAGAATTTAATTAATAAACCATAAAACGTTACTAAATTTTACTTGCTGTGTAGCTATTATCGTTATTCTGTTTTATAAATAATCTTGTATAATATTGGAGGAATATAATTATTGAACCATAAAACGTTACTAAATTTTACTTGCTGTGTAGCTATTATCGTTATTCTGTTTTATAAATAATCTTGTATAATATTGGAGGAATATAATTATTGAACCATAAAACGTTACTAAATTTTACTTGCTGTGTAGCTATTATCGTTATTCTATTTTATAAATAATCTTGTATAATATTGGAGGAATATAATTATTGAACCATAAAACGTTACTAAATTTTACTTGCTGTGTAGCTATTATCGTTATTCCATTTTAAAAATAATGTCGTATAATATTGGAAGAATATAATTAATAAACCATAAGACGGTACTAAATTTTACTTGCTGTGTAGCTATTATCGTTATTCCATTTTAAAAATAATGTCGTATAATATTGGAAGAATATAATTAATAAACCATAAAACATTACTAAATTTTACTTGCTGTGTAGCTATTATCGTTATTCTATTTTATAAATAATCTTGTATAATATTGGAGGAATATAATTATTGAACCATAAAACGTTACTAAATTTTACTTGCTGTGTAGCTATTATCGTTATTCCATTTTAAAAATAATGTCGTATAATATTGGAAGAATTTAATTAATAAACCATAAAACGTTACTAAATTTTACTTGCTGTGTAGCTATTATCGTTATTCCATTTTAAAAATAATGTCGTATAATATTGGAAGAATATAATTAATAAACCATAAAACATTACTAAATTTTACTTGCTGTGTAGCTATTATCGTTATTCTATTTTATAAATAATCTTGTATAATATTGGAGAAACATAATTATTGAACCCTAAAACATAACTAAATTTTACTTGCTGTGTAGCTGTTATCGTTATTCCATTTTAAAAATAATGTCGTATAATATTGGAAGAATATAATTAATAAACCATAAAACGTTACTAAAATTTACTTGCTGTGTAGCTATTATCGTTATTTCATTTTAAAAATAATGTCGTATAATATTAGAAGAATATAATTAATAAACCATAAAACGTTACTAAATTTTTCTTGCTGTGTAGCTATTATCGTTATTCTGTTTTAAAAACAATCTTTTATAATATTGGAAGAATATAGTTAATAAATCATAAAACGTTACTAAATTTTACTTGTTGTTTAGCTTTTATCGTTATTTTATTTTAAAAACAATCTTCTATAATATTGGGAAAAAATAATTAATAAGTTATAAAACGTTACTAAATTTTACTTACTGTGTAGCTATTATTGTTATTTTATTTTAAAAACAATCTTGTATAATATTGGAAGAATATAATTAATAAACCATAAAACGTTACTAAATTTTATATGCTGTGTAGCTATTATCGTTATTCTATTTTAAATACAATCTTGTATAATATTGGAAGAATATAATTAATAAACCATAAAATGTTACTAAATTTTACTTGCTGTGTAGCTATTATAGTTATTGAACCCTGTTCATATTTTCCCTTAAATTAATTAACACCAGGTTGGTGCATTTTGTTTTTTCCATGTTTACAATTGAATAATATTATAATAGATTATAAATTTATCTTTTATTTTTTTTTTTTATTTTAAAAAAAATTTTTATT